>JAQZBX010046001.1:0-20883 GCA_029593785.1 Cabassous unicinctus | reverse complement strand
ATTTGTTACAATTGATGTACAAATATTGAAGCATTACTATTAACCATGGCCAATGGTTTACATTATGGTTTACATTTTGGGTCATACACTTTTATAAATTTTGATGAAATTTAATATGGCCTGTATCCATCATTGCAAGAGCATGTAGAACAATTTCAACATTCCCAAAATTCCCCATGTTCCACCTATTATAAAGCCATATAATAGAGTATATTCTGTTATTAAAAATTATCTTTTGAGGAATATTTATAGACAATGCAAAATGCCCCAACTATAATGTTAACTGTGGAAAAACAAGATGTAACATGTTATGCTTCTAATTAATATATGAGTATAAATAAATATACATTAAATAAAGACTGGGTCGAAAATAAAATGGTGACAACATCTTAGAATTGAGAGAACACTTGCTTTAATTTCTGTTTTGTACTTTTCTGTAACTTTCTATTAAATGAATATTTTAAAAAACCAGGAAATGCATTTAAAATATAAATATCATTAAAATTTTTAACTAATGGGATTCTGTTTTTCAAACGTAGGGTTGCAGTTCAGAAGGGTCAAGCTATCAATTACCAATGGGTTACAACCAGAATTTTTTTTTCATTAAATAGAATGGAATAGAAAATATATCTGTGCTTCAGGTAGATCTTCAGAAGAATGAAAAATAAAAGAAAGAAAAGAAATAAAAGTCTTGCAACCAATGTTTTAGCTTCCCTACATACACACATACATAGGTACATAAATGTCTAAACACGTGATGTAAAATATATATTATTACTATGGTTTATTTTTTAAATGTTTGAAAAACTCTATATTGAAGTAATCAGTTTTCCTGATAGAACTGAAGATTTCTGAAATTGCATATTTTACATTGTTAATGCATTTAGAGCCACTTGATGCAGGGGAAATAGCATAAAGCTGAAAGTAATTGAGGAATTCAGATTTATTTCAGTCATAGCTACCTTAAAAAAATCATTTAGACAAGCACAAAGTCCAAGCAAGGGCTTTAAACTTATGATGAAAATATAGAAGATACGATGCGATGTAACGAAGGGTTATTTAAGTTAATACATGGGCAAGCTTGCATCATTTCAAATCCCCTTAGCCAGCTCGTTTCAATATGCATTAGCAGCACTTAAAAGTTAGATGGGAAGCAAAGAAGAAAATTGAATTTTACTGTGAGATCAGTATTGCAAGCAAGGCAGCACAAGTCTTTGGAATCGAATGGCTTTTAACTATTTCCAAATAAGTGGCTACTTGGTTCTCTTGCCCCTGCTAAGTAATGTTTTAAGTAATTTGGGATAGGTATAACTATGTGCTGAAGTCTGGAATAATCTATCTAGAGTTGGCCTCCTGATAAAAACGTGCTAAAAGAAGCAGTTGTTACTGAAGACTTTGCCGTAACCTGGGCTTACTCAGTTGTCCAGTATATAGTTGACTATGTATTTATGCATCATAACAATTTTTCTGTATCAGAGAAGTTGTAGGTTTACAGAAATATCATGCATAAAATACAGGGTTCCCATATACCACCCTATTATTAACCATTTGCATTAGTGTGGTGCATTTATTACAATTGATTAAAGCAAATTTTTATAATTGTATGATTAACTATAGCCATTGGTTTGCATTAGGGGCCACTGTTTGTGTTATGCAGTCTTATTTTTTTAATTTTCATTCTAGTATGATGTGTACAACCTAAACAATTTAAACATGTATTTCCGACTACTTTTGTGTGGTATGCATTTCCTTAAAACATTGGAGATCTACTAGTGAAGATATTTGCAACATCAGCAGTGGCTCTTCATCAGAATATTTTCTGAAAGAATTACCTCCTTGCTAGGGCAGCCTAAATGTTGCTTCATTCCCAACACCCACTGTTTCCTACCCCACACTCTCCCAAACTGAAACTCACTAGATCTCAGGAGGTGGGACTCATGGAAGAAAGGCTCCAGCATGGAAAGATAATTACAAAGATGATTTTCCTTCTTGAAAGCTGCACAATGAAAGTTAAGGGTGAGGGGAACAGAAGAACATAACCTAAGTAGTTTATTTATAATAATTTGGGAGGAAAGAGGAAGAAGATGTATTTTTTTTAATGAGATAATGGACTTGGAAGGATGAGAGTCTCTGATGTTATGCTTTATATTTATATTTACCTATTAGGACATGCTTTACATTTTGGAAATCTAGAAGAAAGATTAAGACTTTACTTTCTAAAGCCCGAAACTCTGCAAGATGTCACATATAGATGACAAGGTCTTGGATATCAGATGATTTGAACCCAGTTTAACATATGAAACTCATCTCCAAAACAAAGTTCCTACAATCAGCAGATAACTGTTCTTATAGTCATTGGATTATAATTCTGAACTGTAAGTTGCATCAACAGTTTTTATTAAAAGAAAACATACCCCACATTCTTGGCTTATTATAAAGTTGCAGAAGTTCATCATTTATCCTTCAATTTTGTCTCTGGAAAATGTTACTCTGTAGCTCTCAGTTTCATCACAGAGTTGTGATGTTGTCACCTCAGTCATTTTTAGAATGTTTTCATTACTCCAAAAGGGAAAAATCCCCCCTATTGTTGACTACACTTTTAATGAATTGTACAAGGCATGGGAAGGTACAACACTGTGAATCCTGTGGTGGAAGATGGACTTTGGTTAACAGGAAAAATATGAGAATGTTCTCTCATCAACTATAACAAATATATAATACTAATACAGGGTGTTAATAATAGGGGGAAAAATACACCAAATGTAAGCCATGGACTATAGTTAGTATCAATATTATGATGATATTCTTTCCTCATTTGTAATAAATGTTCCACAGCCCTGCAAGGTGTTGGTGGTGTGGTGACATACAGGCGCCCTGTATGTTATTAGGCATGCTTGTTTTGTAAGTTCACAACTCTGACTCCTACACTCATTGTTTATGTATATTCATTTATGAATGACATCCTTCAACAAAATTTTTAAAATGGAAAAAAGGTTACTCTCAACTTCAGATTCATCTGTTGTTCCCAGAGCTCTATGTTCAGTAATAGAAATTTCTGAAAAGCTTTTAGCTAGACTTTCTCAATTTAGGGAGGAATGTTTTTAGGACTCAAGATTTCCATCTCATTCCTAAGGCCACTTGGGTACATAAAGCATGCCCCTAGGGAAATGCCATACGGCTTTTCACTAATCTTCTGTTGAAAATAATATTTGGGCTCAACATCTTAAATTTCATAACCTACCTCTCCAATTAAAATTTTCAGTATCTCCGAAACAAAGGGATTCCCCATATTCTAGAGTCCCATGTGACCTATGCCCTATTTTACCTCATGATAAAAATGGGATATTAGTTAAAATCACTGCTATTGTCACACGAATTCTTAATTGTTTCTTATCTAAAATCCATTTGCTTCTTTTTAAAGCATCTTTCGTTTTCTTTGATGCTGGGGAATCATTTTGAACATTTTTGCAGACTGTGGCAAGAAACTGTACTAAATGTACAATTGATATTCCCATTAAGTCAGCACAGCCTGATAGATACACCCAAGCCTGCAGGGCAGTATGAGTCGTCAGACACCTTGATAGGTATTGGCCCTAAAGTCTGCAGAACTCTGCAGGTCTTTATTTCCATGTAATAATGTAGAACAGGGGTCTGCAAGCTAACCTGACCCACTGGCTGTTTTTGCAAAGAGCGTCTTACTGGATCACGTTTGTTTGTGCATTGTCTATGGATGCTTTCGAGCTACAAAGACAGGGGTGAGTAGTTGTAAAGAGACTATGCACCTGCAAAGCCAAAAATACCCACTCTGCGCCTTTAGAGATGAAGTCTGGCCTCTCTGATCTAGAAACGAATTCCTAAATGAGTCTTAAGAATCGGTGACGTTTCTTCCCTGAGTTCTCTTTTGCAGATGGTGGTCTCCTGGTGAAAGGAGACCTTTCCAGCCCCAGAGCCACACCTGAACTCCGTTTCAATCCTTTTGTATTGCTTATGGATAGATCTTCAAGTTTACTGTATTTCCTTCATCTGAATATATTGCCCTTGCAAAATAACATATATCTGAAACTCTTTCTACAAATCTGAGATAAGTTAAAGATTTACAGTTTAATCTCTTGATTTGATAGATGCTGTAAGTTAGGAAATATTGTTTGTTTTCTTAGCTGCCTTATTTAATGGGGCTTTGAAATCAATATCTCACTGAAATTGAGAGGAGAATGGTACAATTAATTTGAAGTCTAACACTATCTGTTTTGCAATTATATAATGGTGAGGGAAAAAAAGAATAACTTGAAAATAAAAATACTGGAAACCTATTGTAGTTAGGAGCAGAGTTTGTTGAAATCAATTTTTGAGGAATATTTATAAAACCATATAATCTCTCTGTCTACTTAAAAATGGTGAATAAATATTTGGCCCACGTGTGAGATGTTAGACTTTAGAAACTTAGATTTTCTCTCATAAGTTTCTGTAATTTTAATTTCCAAAACACGATGATATAGGACTTTATAATCTAAAATATTTCACATTAACATGTCACTTGGAATTAATGCATAAACACTTTCTAGATTCTGCTTTTAAAGTGAAAAGTCTCTTTCCTTTTTCACCAGTTATGGAGCTTGCTGCATGCATGCTAGAAAGCCATTCTTGGGTGTTAGAAACAGCTAACTAACATTTACTGGATGTCCACGCATACCATGTTCTGCTTTTAATCCTTCAAGAGCCATCTCCCCATTTTACAGAGGAGGGGCCAGGTTCAGCGAGGGAAAATGACTTACCTAAGATCACACGCTTAGCCAAGGTTCTCACTCAAACATTCCGACCCGGAACCTCGCCCTTAGCCAGGTTGTCCCGAGGCTTGTGGGTCCAGCAGGAAAACGAAGCCTTTGGAGAGGGCGCCGCGCTCTCCTGGCTGGGGGGCGCCCCGGGGGCGCCGAGGCGGGGTTCCTGGTGGAGAGGGTGGGCAGTCAGAGGCCCTGCTGGGCAGCTGCACTCAGGCAGGCGCGAGCTTGGCGCGCGGCGGGGTCTGTGAGGGGCCAGCGCTGAAACCTGGCCCGAAGGGGACCCGCTCAGCCGGGGAGTGGGACGTGACTGCGGTGACGGCGAGGCTTCGTGGCCGGTGCCCTGCGTGGACGCGGCGCTGTGTGGACGGACAGGGAGTGGTGGGAGGAAAACGGAGCCGGCGTTTGCGGGATTAGACCTCATCAGGGACGAGGAGGCTGAATAACTGGGGGGTCTTGGCTTAGTAATAGATCTAAACTTAAATAAGATCTGAAATCTTGAAAACATCTGCACAAAATTGTTTGATGAGGGGAAATCCCACTACGTGGAAGAAGCCAGCCGACTTCGTAGAGGAGGGGTGGAGTGACCTGGAGTAGGGGTGGGGGCGCAGCTCGCAGGTGGCGCGGGGCCCCTCCCCCAGGCCAGCAGGGGGCCTCCAGGACAGCTGAGGCCTCCCCCGGGGCAGCGGGGCCTCCCCCAGGGCAGTGGGGGTCCCCCAGGCCAGCGGGGCCTCCCCCAGGACAGCAGGGGCCTCCCCCAGGACAGCAGGCCCTCCCCCAGGGTAGCGGGGCCTCAGTGCAGTCAGGCTCCCCCCTCCGGCGCCTGCACGGGGCAGTGCAGAGTGTGCTGAGAATCTACCAGTGGACACTCACCATCTTTTCCTTTCCATTTCCGCCCCGCCCCGCACCCTGACCTGCACCGTGGTCTTCTCCCAAGATGTTCCAGCGGGTTCGACCGCCACCGGCAGGACTGGGTGGACAGCGGATGCCCCGAAGAGGTAGGTGGGGGCTGCGCTGAGACATGTCTGGGCCCGGCGGCCTCGCACGACGTTGTTTCACTGCGCCGGGCAGTGGCCTCAGGACATTGGCTCTGGTCTCAGTTAGCCTCACAGCTTCCTACGAGGCAGGAGCTGTGCCTGCCCCTATTGAGAGGAAAGGAGGGAGGGGATGGAGGGACAGGTGAGGAGGGGTAGGGGAGAGGTGAGGAGGGGCAGGAGGGGGGACAGGTGAGGAGGGGCAGAGGGGGGAGGGCCTCTGTGGTCTGTGCCAGCCAAGGGCCGCTCTCTTCACCCTTGCTGTGTTTCTAAGCTCCAGGAAGCCTTGTTAACTTAGATAACAAACCAGTGGTGTGGGGGCAAAGACTGGTGGCAGCCAGTTTGTAGAATATAGGTTAGAAATGGTGTTAGATGCACGTGGGCAGCCCACGTGGTAGAGACAGCCCTCAGACTGGATGCAGACAGGATCCTGAGCAGATGCAGGCTCCTGGTAAATTGCATTGCACTGTCCTTCCAGGGTTACCCAAAGATACCCTCTAAGTTCATGAAGAAAAGTGTGTGTCTCTTGTCCCATCATTAGGTCTTAGAGGATGAATTTTGAATTAAAACCATTGGAAATTGCATAGATTTTCTCATTCAGTAAAGCCAACTCATGTCAAAGTTGTATTTTTAAAATCATCAGGAGATCAATGAGGAGAGACTTTTTTAAAACTCACATGGAATCTTTAAACTCATCTGCTTTTTAAAAATGCATATATAAAGATCTTGAGAAATACATCTTTGAGCGCGTCATTGAACTTTGAGTATAATACTGTGAGTGCAGTTTTAATCAGTTTTTGACATTCGTTTGGAGGATCGAAGGGTTGCATGCTAATCCGTCTGTCTCACGTGGCTTATCTAACAATAACAGTTAAACTAGCATAGTTCACATAAATCTATTACGAGGGTCAGAGTTGCATTTACAGGAACGTGTTTCCTTCATGTAATCACAGTTCCCTTAATAAACAATGTTGGAATCGAATACCTGTATCTGCACACAAATTGAGGGCATTACTTGGACATCTTTCATTTTCTTGCTTTGGTTTGGGCCCTCCAGGAACCTCAGGAGAGAGAGAAGAACCCATCGTGTCTTAACCCCTCCCAACTGTATTTGCAGAGAATTTGCCATGTTCTGTGGAATGTATTAAGCACTAAAATTACAAAGAGAAATTTTAGAAGTGACCCCTCCTCCCAAGCAGCTCAGAACCTGCTGCAGTCTTTCCTAGTCAATGTTTTCCTTTCATTCTATAATTAAATGATCCCATTGCCAGCTTGATGGTGAGCAGTTCTATCCTTCTCTCACAAGTAAGTAAGCAAAGCCACCAACTCCAGCCAGTTTTCCATGTCTAGAGCTGGAGTCAGTTGGATTTCTAATCCTCTAAGATAAATTCATTCAGGAAGTGGAAGTCCTGACGGGAGTACCTGTGTGTTTTGTGCCTGGACGAGCAGAGCAGATGCCCACGCAGTGAAGGAGAGCAGACACCAGCTCTGCAAACACAGGTGACTGCAAGTGGGTCTTGTGAGGTGGGCTGAGGAGGTGACCTTGAAGCTGACTCCTGAAGGGTAACTGAAGCAGGGGAGAGTTTCCTGTTACTCGGAAGCTGGATGCTTGCACCTGCTCTATCACAGCCCTGCCTCTCGCCATTAAAAAATAAATGCAACTGATCTGAAATTGGGGTTTGCCATTCCCTTCCATTTATAAAATAGTTTTACCATATACATATGCATCCTAAATTATTATAATCTTAAATTTTGCTTGGCTTTAAATTTTATAAAATATCATATCATACTGTTTATATTCTGTCAACTTTATTCACACAGAATTATGTTCTTAACACATATCCGTGTTGGTACCTGTGGCACTAGTTGATTCATTTTGATAAATATCTATATCCCATGACATCAGTAAACTCTTCATTCACTCAACAAATATTTATTGTGTTCCCATAGTGTGCCAGGAACTGTTTTATATACTGGAATACAGTAAAACAAATTAACAGAAAATACACAATCAACAATTACAACAAAACCCTGACGACCCTGAGCTTACATTTTTACAATCCTACTTTCTTCACTCTGTGGACCTTGGGTTTGTTTCCAGATTTTTGCTATTACAAAAGTGATCTTGTACAAGTCTCCCAAATTAGATGTACAAGAGTTTCCCTAATATTCCTAAAAGTGGAACTGCCAAGTGTGCGTTATGTAAATGCTTAACTTCGAAAGATAATGCCAAATTGTTTCCAGTATATCAATTTATGCTCCCAGGAGAGTGTGCGCATTCGCAGGGTCGTGGCATTGTCCAATTTCTCCATCTCTGTTAGCCTCGTGGGTGTAAAATGGTACCTTACTGGGAGACTTAATTTGCATTTCTCCGGTAATAAATGGAATTGAATATTTTCATATGCTTTTCTGGTTTCTAGGTTTCTTCCTCTGTTTTGCCTCTTCTGTGAAATGCCAGTTTCTGTCATTTCTTCAATTTTCTATTGGGTTATTGTCTTTTTCTTCATAGTCTAAACACAAATTCTTGTTGGTTATATTTAATGAATGACATAGATTTTATATGGAGCCACATTACAAAACTCTCTTAGTAATTTTTAAAATATATCTGTTGGTGGTTTTCTATGTAGATGATCATATCATTTGTAAAAACATGAGGGTTTTCCTTCTTCCTTCCATTCTTTATGCCTTATTTATTTATTTTTTGAGTAGTATTTTTTATTTTCATTTTTAAAAAATTTATTGAAGTATATCATTCATACATAAACATACATAAACAATAAGTGTATAGTAATAGTTGTGAACTTACAAAACAAACATACATAACATCATACAGGGGTCTCATACCTCACCTACCACCAATACCTGGCATTGTTGTGAAACATTTTTAATAATGATTAAAGAGCATCCTCAAAATATTACTACTAACCAAAGTGTCTTATATTTGGTGTATTTTTCACCCAGCCCACACTATTATTTTTTTTAATACCATTTATATATGAATGTACATAAACAATAAGTTTAAAGTTGTGAACTTACAAAGCAAACATGCATAACATCATACAGGGTCCCAACCATCAACCCTCCACCAACACCTTGCATTGTCGTGAGACATTTGTTACAAATGATGAAAGAATATCGTCAAAATCTTGCTACTAATTATAGTCCTTATCTTACATTTGGTATATTTTCCCCCAAAACACCCTATTATTATTTGTTAAATATATTTTTATGACAGAAGTTGTAAACTTACAAAACAATCATGCATATGTGCAGGATTACCATACAACACCCCTCTATCAACACACCACACCGTGGTGGAACATTTATTATAGATTATGAGATAATATCATCAGACTACTAACAGGTCCATCGTGTACATTTGGCACACTTTTCCCATACTCTGCCATTATCAACACAGTACATCTTTGGCTTAGATGCATGAATATTACATTACTGTTAACCACAGTCCATAGGTCACTCCAGTTGTATTTTTCCCATGCTTCTCCACATTCCCACCACCCTGCAATAGTGCTGTACATCTGCTCTAGCTCACAAAGGACACTCTTGCATCTGTACCATCAACCACAATTCTCATCCACCTCTGGGTTCACTGTGTTAGTCAGTCCCTAGGTTAGTCTCTAGCTTTCTTTCGATTGGCATTTACATCCCTACACTACCCTTTCCAGCCACATCCCAATTTATATACCAGCTCTTACTCACTATAATGTGTTCCCATCAAGTCTATACATTTCCACACTTAACAATAAAGTTAATTAAAACTTCTACGTATATTAAACATCAGTAGTCCATCTCAGTCCTCCTCTTATCTCCTTTAAGAATCCACCACTTACCACCAGGTCTTGAAGATATTTTCCTACGTTTTCTTCTAGAATCTTTATAGTTCTTGCTATTATATTTAGGTTTTTGATCCATTTTGAGTTAATTTTTGTATAACGTGTGAGATAGGGGTCCTTCTTTTGGCTATGGATATCCAGTTCTCCCAACATCATTTGTTGAACAGATGGTTCTGCCCAAGCTGGGTGGGTTCGACAGGCTTTTCAAAATTCACTTGACCATAGATGTGAGGGTCTGTTTCTGAACCATCAGTTTGGTTCCGTTGGTCTATGTGTCTGTCTTTATGCCAGTACCATGCTGTTTTGTTTTGTTTTTACCACTGTAGCTAGGTAATATGATTTATACTCTGGAAGTGAGAGTCCTCCAACTTCATTTTTCCTTTTTAAGATGCTTCTGGCTATTTGGGACCACTTACCCTTCCAAATAAATTTGATAATCATGTTTTCCATTTATTTAAAAAATGCTAGTGGAATTTTTATTGGGATTGCAGTGAATCTGTATATCAATTTGGGTAGAATTGACATCTTAATGATATTTAGTCTTCCAGTCCATGAGCATGGAATGTTCTTCCAATTATTCAGGTCTTTTTAAATTTCTTTTAGCAATGCATTGTAGTTTTCTGAATGCAAGTGCTTTACATCCTTGGTTAAGTTTATTCCTAAATATTTTATTCTTTTAGTTGCTATTGTAAATGGAATTTTTTTCCTGACTTCCTCCTCAGATTACATATTACCAGTGTCTTTTAAAGTCTGTTTAATCTAATATAAGTATAGGTACTCTGGCTTCTTTTTGTTTTTGTTACTGAATGTAACAATATCTTTTTTCAGCCTTTCATTTTTAGTCTATTGTTATCCTTGGGTCTAAGGTGAGTCTCTTGCAGACAGCATATAGGTGGCTTATATTTCCTTATCCATTCCTCCAGTCTGTGTCTTTTGATTGGGGAATTTAATCCATTAACATTCAATGTTATAACTGTAAAGGCAGTTCTTATTTCACCCATTTTGACCTTTGGGTTTTATCTGTCATATTTAATTTTCATCACTCTTTTGAGACTTTAGTTACTTTTACTGATATAATCTTCATTTGTAGACTCTCTTCCAAACTTCTGTCCTGTCTTTTCTTTTCAGACTGTAGCACAACCTTTAGTATTTCCTGCAAAGCCAGTCTCTTGGTTACAAACTATCTGTTTCCATTTATCTGTGAATATTCTAAAATAACCCTCATTTTTGAAAGATAATCTTGCTGGAGATAATATTCTTGGCTAGAAGTTTTTCTCTTGCAGTATCTTAAATATACCATACCACTGTCTTCTTGCGTCCATGGTTTCTGATGGGAAATTGGCACGTAATCTTATTGGGTATCCCTTATATGTTGTGCATTTTCTCTTGCTGCTCTCAGAATTCTCTCTTTGTCTTTGGCATTTGACATCCTGATTATGTGTCTTGGAGTTGGTCTATTCGGATTTATTCAGTTGGGAGTACGTCGTGCTTCTTGAACATGGATATCCATGTCCTTCATTAGGGTTGGGAAATTTTCTGCCATTATTTCTTCAAATATTCCTTCTGCCCCTTTTCCCTTCCCTTCACCTTCTGGGACACCCTTGACACATATGTTTGTATGTCTCTTGCTGTCATTTGGTTCCCTGAGACCTTGTTCAATTTTTTCCATTCTTTTCTGCATCAGTTCTTTTTTATGTTTCCTTTCGGAGGCCATTTCTTCAAGCTCACCAGTCCTTTCTTCTGCCTCCTCAAACCTCCTATTATATGATTCCAGTGAATTTTTTATTTCATTTATTGCACCTTTCATTCCCATAAAATCTGCTATTTTTCTATGTATCCTTTCAAATTCTTCTTTGTTCTCATCCAGTGTCTTCTTAATATCCTTAATCTCTTTAGCCTTCTCATTGAATTTATTAAGGGGATTTGTTTGAACATCTATGATTAGTTGTCTCAACTCTTTTATGTCATCTGGAGGTTTATCTTGTTCCTTTAACTGGGCCATATCTTCCTGTTTCTTGGTGTGGATTGTAATTTTTTGTTGGTGTCTTGGCATCTGGCTTACTAGAGTATTTATTCTGGGTGCAGTTTCTCTCTTTAGTTTAGGGCTTTCTTGCCCTTTCTCCCTTGCTGGTTGTGTAGTAGGAGCTGAGGATGTAGTTGGTGCTGTAAGCTGTGGAGACTCAAGCTGCCAGCATTGCCCCAGGGACCGATGAAGCTTCTCCCAACTTTCTCCTTTGCCAGGGGTAGGGACAGAGCCCCAGCCATTTGTAATAATCCAAGTCATTCAGGCCTAGACTGTAGTTGCCCAGATAGACTGATGAAGCTTCACGCCCCTTTCTCCCCTGCCTGGGGCAGGGATAGAGCTGCAGGTGTGGGCAGCAGTCTATGCAGTGCAGGTCCAAAATTACTGCAGTTACCCAGGTAGACTTCTGACTATTCAGTCTGTGCCAGCTAAATGTACCTGCAGTTATCCAGAGAGGCTGATGCAGGGCCCACCAGCTTCCTGCCTGCCAGAGGTGGGACTGAAGCCTGAGCTAGGGCTGCAGGCTGATCTGGGTGAAAGAAGCTGGTCTCTACCATCACTGTGATTATCAGTCAGCCCGGCTTCCCCTCATGCCAGGGGGCGGAGTTAAAATGGTGGCTACCGGCCTCTTTCGGACTTAGGTTCAAACTTTAGCTGTTCTTAGGGTTATACTTCAACCAGCCAAATTTACTAATCAGTAGCTGAAGTCAGTGGCCAACTGTCTCTCCCTCTCCTGTTTTTGGGAAATGGAGCTTCCAACTCCAGGCACAGGATAGCTCCTGGGGTGGCTTGTGCTGCCACAGTAGGATGATCACCGGCCTCCGCTGCGTGGCCTGTAGTTTCATGGAAGGACTGGTGCAGCTCCCTCCAGCTTCCTCCCTGCCTGAGGTGGGCCTGGGGCTTAGGCTAGAGCTGCAATCTGATCTCGCTGGAAAGAAGCCAGTTCCTACCAGCACTGTGGTTTTCAGTCAGCCCCCCTTCCCCTCATACCAGGGACAGAGTTAAAATGGTGGCTACGGAGTCTTTCTGATTTGGACAGGTTCAAACTTTAGCTGTTCTTAAGATTATACTTTAGCCCACCGAATTTGCAATCAGAAGCTGAAGTTGGTGTCCAACTGTCTCTTTCTCCCCTGTTTTTTGGGAAGTGGAGCTTCCAATTACAGCTGCAGAACAGCTCCTGAGGCGGCTCATGCCACTTGTGGAGGAGGACACTGGCCTCCAGGTGTGGAGGGCTCTACTTATGACTCTTCTCTGCAGATGGGTAGTCTCCTCCTCCCATTCTTTCAAGCATGTTGCTGGATGCACTTCTGGTCTCCTGGAGCCCCCAAACAAGTGCTCTAGATAGCTCTGGGTGATACTAACTGCCCTGTAGCATGAGCTGACTCTAGGAGCTCCTTACTCTGCTGCCATCTTGCTGATAGTCTTGTATTTTATTTTTTAATTGTAGTATTGTCCCAACTTGTATCCCAGTTGCATATATATTTTCCCAGATATTGTGATATCATGATATTATTTAGTGAGCAGCCATCCTAATTTAATGTGGCAAGTTTATCAATCTTTCACTTTCTGGTTAGATATGTGTGTGCATATTTTATTTTAAAAGATTTTTCCTGCCAAATATCATAAATTATTTTCATATATTTTCTTATAAATGTCTTAAAGCGTTGTCTTCCACATTAAAGTTTTGATTGCTGTCTGGAATTGGTCTCTGTATGTGATCTGAGGTCGGAATCTAATGTTGTGGGGCTTTTCCTCCTTTCTAGCTAACCAGGTTTCAATTAGCATTCTTTTTTTAACAGTCCCTCCTTTTCACAATGTCCTGCAAGCAGGCCTCTCTCAGCTACTTTCTACCAAGGCAGGGAGTTTCCATCTCTGGGCTCTACTTTTGTGATGCACAAAGTGTCAACACCTGGCCAATGCCACACTGTCTTAATTATTATAGTTCCATAAGAAATCTTTATAAGACAAGGCTCCTTTTTCTTCTTCACAAACATTTTAACCATTTAAGGGCATTTCCCCAAAAATTTTATAATTAGATAATTAGAATTACAACAAGAGAACTAGAATTAACTAGTCAAGTTCTATAATCAATCAATAAATTAACAGTGTTAATGTTTTTTTGGAAGTACATTGAATTGTGAATTCTATCACTTGGGGGAATAGACATATTTTTAAATATTATCATCTTATTCATAAACATAGTTTATCTCTATATTTCTTCGATCTCATTTCATGTCTTTAGTAAAATTTTATGATTTCTACCATCTTTGACAGGTTATAAGTTATTATTATTCTTTAAAATAGTATTCTTGTTATTATTATGGATTCTAACTATTTGTTGATAGAAACACACTTGATTTTCAACAGTGGTGTTGTATCCAGCCACATTGAGAAGCTGAAATACCCATTACGCTTAATAATCTGACTATTGGTCCTTATCTTATTCAGACGGTCACTCCACCTTTGAATAGCAGCAGGTGTGCTGCTGCTTCTTTCTTGTCTTATCTTCCTGGACTAACTAGGACCTTCTGTACGTAGCTGAGGAGAGTCCCACCATGAGGAATGATGTTTGCTGTCTGGTTTTTGTAGAGATCCCATTATCAGGTTTTGGAAATTTCTCTCTAGCCTTAGTTCACTCAATTATTTTTATGTTCAGAAATTATCATTACATTTTTCAAATGTTTTATCTGTACCTGATGAAATGATCATTTAGTATTTCTTTTATAATCTGTTCATGTGGTGATTGGCATGGCATTTGACGATTTCCTGTGTTTAAGTCACTCCATTCTGGGATAAAGCCAACTTAGATATGATCTATTATTTTTTACTATATTCTCTGGATTTGGCTTGACAATATTATACTTAACATTTAGTATTTTCCATGTGTTCAGATGGAAGATTTACCTATAATTTTCGTTTTTCATACTGTTTTTGTCTGGTATCAATGTCAAGATTATATTGCTGTCATTGATTAACTAGGGAGTATTCTGTATCCATTATTAGGATGGCAATTATCGTATTAGAATTAATAGTTCCTTGATAGATACATAGAAATTAGATCTTTGTGTCTTCTTTGTGAGAACAATGAACTATAGATTCAGTATGTTTAATATTTAGAAAACAATTCAGGCTTTTATTTCTTCTTGGTCACAATTAGTAAATCACATTCTTCTAGGAATGTATCTTTTTCCATTTTTTGGACATAAAGTTGTTCATAGGATTCATTTTTAGTGAACTATTTAATCTATCCTGAATCCATGGATTTGTTTTCATTCTGCTCCAAATATTTTGTATTGTATCTTCTCTTGATTAATTTGATTTAATTTTATTTTTTTAGTCTTTTAAAAAAAACAACTTTGTTTTCTATTTCATTAATTCATGCTTTTTGTTCATTACTTACTTTCTTCCACTTTCTTTGTGTTTATTCCTTGTTCTTCATTGGACACTCAGCTCCTTCATCTTCAGTCTTCCTTTTTCTCTACTGTAGGTATTTATTGTAATTTTCCCTCAGACTTTAAAGATTTAGCCATCTCCCACAAGGTTTGTTGTATTTTCATTTCATTCAGTTGTTGTGTTTTCATTGTCACATTTTTAATTTCCATTATGATTTCTTTCCTCTGAGCTTTGTTATTAAGAAATCTTTTAAATTCCAAATGTATGAGAATTTTAAAAATTTACCTTTTTGTTATTGAAGTCTAATCCAATTGAACTGTGAGAGAACATATTCTATATACTATTGATTCTTTGAAACTTGTTGGAATGTTTTTTTGGAAGAGTACATAGGCAATTGTGCAAATGGTCTACCTGACCTCAAGAAGATTTAGTGCTCTCTAATTGGCTGGACATCAAGTTTAACAAATGTGTTGTTCACTGACCTTTCCAGTAAGGTGGAAGTCTTCAGTTATGACAGTGGGTGTTTTGATTTCTCCATTGAGTTCTATTAAATTTTGCTTTAAGCATTTTTTGTCTTGTGTCCTCTTATTTATTTAATCTATTTTTAAGTTTTTAGTTTATTTATATTAAAGAAGTGAGTTTCCAGAAAAATCATGAATAAAATACAAGATTCCCTATACCACCCTATTATTAGCAGGTTGCGTTGGTATGGAACATTTGTGACAATTGATGTTAACACATTTTTATAATTTAGTATTGACTCTTGTCCATGGTTTCACTTAGGGTTCACTGTGTAGTGTACTTCCATGGATTTTTTAAAAAAATTTTATTCTGTTTCCATATATGCAATCTAACATCTCGCCCTTTAGCCACATTCAGATCTATAACCCCGTGCTGTTGATCACGGTCATGGTGCTATGCTACCATCACCACCATCCACTGCCAGAACATGCTCATCGTTCCAGGCAGGGATGCTGTACCTCCTGAGCCTCGACTTCCCATTCCCTGTGCTTTAAGCATTTTGAGGCTGCATTTAGTTTTTTTAATCCAAGCTGGCAGTCTCTATATTTTAACTAAGTTCATCCAGATATGTGAAATTTAATGATATGGCCTTGCTCCTAACATCTTATTTTGTGCTTTTATTTGTGTTGTCTTTTTTCTATGCATCTTACTTCACCTTTCTTACTGTATTTATGGATTGATTTTAAAAGTTTTATTGTTGTGTTTGTTATGGTTTCTATTTTCTTGTTACATTAATTCTCTTATATTAGTTGTGAAGTTACACATTTTATCACTAGCCTTTAAATTTTATCATGCATATTTAACAAAATCTAAAATTAATTATACCAGTTTCTCCTTCCTGAATAAAGCAATAACTTGAGAATGCTTTAAGTGTGAGCCACCCTCTTATGTAGGACATGTTATTGCTGTATGGTATTTTAATTCTGTTCTGTTTTTTTAAACACTACACATTAGACATTAATATTTCCATTGTTTCATACAGACAGTGTTTGCTTGGCTTAACCTGTGTGTTTATCTATTTGGGGGCCTCCATTTTGTCTTGCTTCTCAGATCTCCCTTCTGGGATTATTTCCTTTTCCTTGAAGAGCTGCTGTAGAAGTTACATTCGTGAAAGCCTTTGGTAGTGAATGCTATCAATTTATTTATCCTCATTCTAAAAACAGTTTTATGAGAAAGAATTATAGGCTGACAGTTGTGTCTAATTAAACACTTAAATATACTATTGCACTTTCATCTGACGCCTACTGTTGCTCTTTAGAAGTCTACCAATTACTTGTTCTCTGTATGTTATTTGTTCTTTCTCTCTGGCTGCTTTTCTCTCTCTCTCTTTTTCCCTAAACTTTGCCTAGGTACGGATTTATTTTTTATTTATCCTGCTTCATAGATAAAAGAAAAGATGGATGGATGGAAGGATGGATGGATGGATGGATGGATAGATATAGATGGTTTGCTTTATATATCTTTTGATTTGTGCGTTTCATCAGTTCTAAAATTCTCAGACGTGATCTTGTCATTGTTTTCTTCTTTGGAGGTCTTTGTAGATAGACTTGGCCTTCTCCTTTTATCTTTTAATCTCCCTTACAAATAAGCTTCTTCTTATCTCTCTGTACTGCATCTGGGGAATTTTTTTAGATCTATTTGCCAGTTTATTCATTCTCTTCCATCTTGTTTAATCTGCTATTTAATCCATCCATTAAAGTAGAAATTTCAACAAATATATTTTCCATTTCTAAAATTTAAAATTGACCCTTTTTAATATTTCCTAAATTATTTTATAGCCTCATGTTACTAATTCATTTTTAAATTGTACCTTTCACTTCTTTAAACGTTTGTTGTACAGTCTTTATATCTTCTGTACTGGACAGCTCCAATACCTGGAGTTCTTGGTTGATTGTGCTGTTTTCGCAGACCCTTGGTCAGGGTGTTCATTTTCCTTTGCTGTCTCCCTTTGCAGCCTTTAATTAGAAGTGCATGTTTGTTTTCTCTTATTCCGTGAGATCTCTAGGTCCTAAATAGGTGACGCTTTCCATCAAAAAGGGTTTGATGACGGGAACCTGAGAGCGTGGGGGGATATCCTGGACAAAGGAACACGAGCTTTTCTCAAAGGTCTCTGGCTTAATGTGGGGAGAGGGGATGCCTATATTTATCTCCCCCATCTGCTTTTAGGGCAAGACTTGGTCTCCTCAGAATAATGCTGAGTTAACATTTGTTCTCAGCACCAAACCTTTTTATGTTTTTAATTTGCTACTGTATACAACTCCTGCTCATTTTATAGTATGTGACTTTGACTGCCTTTTGTTTTTTGGGGGGAAACAATGAAAAGCCATTTTGGAGATTTTCCTTACTTCCTGAAAATCTTAGCAATTCTCCACAGTTCATGTTTTATCTAGAATCTATGTGTTTTATAGCAGGAGGGCCCTTTGAGTCTCTCGTCTTCTCTTACAGCCACAAACAAACCAAGTCCAGGATTCAGCCTTCAATATGAGGATATTTGACAGAACTGGTCTTTGAGAATGGGAACAAAGGGCCAGAATGCTTGTGGATAATATAGAACAAGTTTTGTTTTAGACGCAATGGGTTTGAGATGTCTGTGACATCCACATGCCTATGTGAAGTCAAATGATAGATATTTGGCCTAAAATTCAAGAGAGCAGTGTGGGCTGGCAATGCAGATTCGGGAGTAATCGACATAAAGATGTAGTTGAAGTTATGAGCATGGAGATTGCTCAGTGAGAAGGCATACAGTGAAAAGGTGAACCAGAAATCCATCAGGAGAGAACCAGAAACCACCAAACCTAAAGGGATGGATGGAAATAAAAGGAAATGGAGAAGGAGGTTCTTAGGAAATATCAGAAAAGTGATGAGAATGCGTGTCCCCAAAACCAGGGCAAGACGGTGGGGAGCTGTGCTCCCTGCCAAAAAGATGGCAGTAGTTTATCACAGGAGGCTTCACGCAGAAGAGACCTGCAGGGACATTTCGGTTCCATCAGGAAGGATAGAAACAAGGGTGGCTGGTGAGCCGGGAGGGCGGAAGTCTGAGGCTGAGACCTGGAGGAGGAGGAGGACGAGGCCAGGGGCCATGGTGGAGGTCAGGGAGGTGGTAAAAATAAGAGCTGTGAGTAATGGGCAGACACCTCACCCATTAGCGTAGACAGGAAGGAGGAGAGGGTAAGTGTGGATTTGGAGCGGGAAGAAACTTAGAGAATTCTTGCCACTGGTTTCTTTTTTATGAAGGAAATAAAAAGCAAGGCTGTGGTGTAAGCTCGGGTAGCAGCATTACGGGATTGCAGTTTTAAGTAGAGCAGAGAGGGATTGCAGAGCAGACTCGCAAGCCCCAGAAGGACTGTCAAGCAGCACGGAAGGGCCAGCCAAGGATGCACAAGATAAATCTGTAGAGCCTCTGCTGAGAGGGCTGTGTGATTTTTTCCCAGCTATGGCTGGCCTGGGAGCAGGCATGGAAAAGACAGGTCTTTATTATATTCAAGACTTGTAATTTTCTGAAAAGATATTGTAGGTGGAAAAAAAACAAGGGCAATTGCTTGAGGCTATTGAAAAGAAAGTTGAAGTGATGGAAAAAAGGAGACCAAATGAAGAAAATCTTCGTACTTGAGCTTTCTGCACAGTCCTGGAATAAGAATTTGGGTGAACAAGTACGTGGATAGACTGAAAATAGTAAAACTGAATTTAAGATTTCCAACCCAGAGCCTTTCCCACTGAAGATAATGTCGACGTGTGGGAATGATGACCAAAGTGGAGTTGGGGGGTGGGGGGCAGATGGTGGGTCCTTAGATCATCAAGGCTGAGAAGATGCTGGGACCGAAAGTTGGGGAATTGAATGGGCTCCTAAGATGTCAGAACTGGAAATAACGAATAAACCCTCTATCCTACTCAACGAATGAAAAAGCTGCTTCAGGAACTCCTCATGAAGGTAGAAAGGTGTATAGTACATCACTGATGATGAGAAAAGTTTAAGAAAGGTGTTTAACAGTCATTTTCAAAAGTAGAGTGAGCCCCAGATATGTGTGGAATAGTCATTTTCTGCTTAAAGCGTGACCGAGAGATGGGTGTCATTGAAACACAGAGAGCTGGCATTAAACACATCCTGCTAAACTAGAAAAGTTTGGGGGTTGGAGATTGTTACCAAAACATAGCATTTACTTTTGTGGGTTTTAAATGAAATCAATGCTATGTCCCTCTCCCTGGTGTCCTCAGGACGGCTCCCTGGGAAGCAGAGAGACTAAGTGATAGCAATGACACCCCTCAGCCCTTTGCTTCTGGGGTTTTGAATATTTCATAAAAGAAAACACAATTTTAACTACACATTTGACCTGTGGTCAATTATTTTGAGACAGTAAGATAGCATGGAAGGAAGCAGATGTGGCTCAAGCCATTGAGCTCCCGTTTACCATACAGGAGATCCCGGGTTCTGTTCCCAGTGCCTCCTGGAGAAGACAAGGCAGTGAGCTGGTGCAACGCGATGGTGCAGCGAGCTGATGCAACGAAGAAACACAAAGAGGAAACACAATGAGAAACACAACAAAGCGGGTGGAGGTGGCTTAAGCAAATGAGCGCCTCTCTCCCACATGGGAGGTCCAAGGTTCAGTTCCCGGTGCCTCCTAAAGAGAAGATGAGCAGACATAGAGAGCACACAGCGAATGGACACAGAGAGCAGACAGCGAGTGCAAACAATGGCAGGGTGGCGGGGGGAATAAATAAATAAAATAAATCTTTTTAAAAAAATGATAGCATGGGGCAGTTACCAAAATCTCAAGACTTAGCATTGTCAGTTTAATGCAATGAGAATGCAGTTTGTTTTCCATGCTTAAGCATGTTTGAAGCCTTGTATTTATGCACGTATTTTCATTCAAGTATGAACTTTTCCCTTTTTAATATGTCTTTTATAAAAATATCAGTATAAATTTTAGGGTAAAAGAAACAGTAATGGGAAAGATTAATAGCAGAAAATGAAATCCAAATATCGAAAGGTGAAAATGCTTTGATACATTCAATTTTTTTCTCTTGCCTATTTTATAGACTTTTTAAATTAGTAAATTCTCTCTCTCTCTCTATATATATATATAGACTTTTTAAATTAGTAAATTCTCTCTCTCTCTCTGTATATATATATATATACAGAGAGAGAGAGAGTGAGAGAGTTATAGATATATATATATTAATCCTGTATGAGAATGATTTATTCCTCATCTTGGCTCAAGAGCCCTTTCTACTTTACAGCCCAGTGTATTTGGTTTTTAAAGTATATAGAACCAGTCTTAAATTAT
>JAQZBX010046000.1:0-20888 GCA_029593785.1 Cabassous unicinctus | reverse complement strand
ACATACTAAGGACAATTGACCAAGTTTCTTCAACATGCCCTTGACTTGATTGTTGACTCATCCTTGATTGTTAGACTGTGAGCACCTTGAATACAAAGAAAACATCCCTTATTCGTCTTTTTTTTTTTTTTTAAGATTTTATTTATTTATTTATCCCCCCCTTGCTGCCCGTGCTCTCTGTGTCCATTTGCTTTTGCGTTTTTCTGTGTCTGCTTGTTTCCCTTTGTTGGGTCGTCCTGCTGCGTCAGCTCACCGCGCCACGCAGGCCGGCCTGCCTTCACCAGGAGGCCCCAGGAAGCGAACCCGGGGCCTCCCATATGGTAAACGGGAGCCCCATCAATTGAGCCCCATCTGCTTCCCCTTATTCATCTTTATACTCATGTCTTCTTCTAAGTACCTGGCACATGGTAAGAGCTAAATAAATAGTTGTTGAATGAATGAATATGAATAAGCCACAGTTTCATTATCCTTCCATCATGGAGCGCAGAGATGCTTTTATCCAGCTCAGTCAGTAACAACCGTCTCTACATTAGTTTTTTATTTTGTTTAATTTATCACACATCACTAAAAGGTATCCTTGGGAAGCGGATGTGGCTCAATTGATAGGGCTCCCGTTTACCATATGGGAGGCCCCAGGTTCAATTCCCGGGGCCTCCTGGTGAAGGCAAGCCAGCCCGCACGGCGCGGTGAGCTGACGCAGCAGGACCTCGCAACAAAGGGAAACAAGCAGACACAGAAAAACGCACAGCAAAATGGACACAGCGAGCACAAGCAGCAAGGGGGGAGAAAATAAATAAATAAATCTTTAAAAAAAAAAAAAGGAAAAAAAGGTATCCTTATAACTTGGCAACTTGGCAAATAATAAATAATTATACTTTATTGATGCCACTATATAGGCAAATTAAATATTAAGCTTCAAAAGGTGACATTTCTGCCCTCTAGGAATTTACATTCTATAAAGACGGGATAACTGCTCAATAAATACTAAATGCAAATATTAAAAATTATTTTCTTTCCTCTCCTCTCAGCAATCTCCCCCCACACACATACTCAGAAAAGTTCATACACAGTTTTGAAGACTTAATTCAGGCACTTTTTACTGTTCATGCAACTTGTAATATTTTCCCCCTCATTTTGTTTGCCCTTCAGAATCTATATGTCCTTCAAGGCCCAGTTAAAATGCCACTTTTTCTGTAGTGTTTTCCCAGATCTCTTCAGTCAAGTTAATTATTCTTTCCACTGAGTTCCCCAGTCTGTTACTATTTAGAACTCATTTTGTTCTTCTACATTTATTACATTTATGTCAACTTCTCCCACTACACTATAAACTCATTGATGTCAAAACAACGTTCTCTTCATTTTTATTCCCCTACAGGTTTCTTGTTATACTGGTAACATGGAATACAGATATTGAATCAGCATATAGACTGTGCTTTTCCTACAAAATCAAATACATTTTTGTTATAAATATAATTTGCTTTGTGAGATAAATAACAGAAAAAATTATTCATTCTACCCTTACCAGATGATGTAGTATTACCTAGATTTGATGTAATCTTCTAGAAGCACCTGCATGATCTCGCTACTTCCCTTCTTTGTTTCCCATTACCTGATATACGAAGCTTGGGCTCTTCAGCGTGTTATTCAAGCCTTCTATAACATGGCCTCAGGTTATTCTTCTAGCTCTACGACCTTCTATTCCCACTGCCCCCTCAAAGACTGGAAGCTCCTACCAAACAGAATAACAATTTAGCTTCCTGAAAATACCTTCATGCCTTTTCCCATGCTGTCCCCTACCCTTTTTTACCTGTCAAAATGTGAGCAGTCTTTTAAGATTCATTTCAAATGTTCTTTCTCCATCATGTTTTCTGATCTATCCAACCAGATGTATATGCTCCCTCATTAACTTCCATTGCATTGCTGAAACCCTTCTTTATATATTCTCTTCTCTCCCACACCCAGACAGATTTCAGAAAATGTGGAGCTCGTGAGTAAAATGGACCTGAGATACAGGAAGGGGAGAAAATGGCAAGGGGTTAAGTGAGAAATAAAACAAAATTTTTCTTCAGAATTCTTACTGTGGAGAAGTGAGTTTCCATTATTGGAAGTGTTCAAGAAGAGATCCAGGGAAGCGGGTGTGGCTCAATGGATAGAGCTCCCGTTTACCATATGAGAGGCCCCGGGTTCGCTTCCCGGGACCTCCTTGTGAGGGCAGGCCGGCTCGCGTGGCGCCGTGGGCTGATGCAGCGGGACCTCACAGCAAGGGGGAGATAAGCAGACACAGAGAAGACACACAGTGAATGGACACAGCAGCACAAGCAGCAAGGGGGGGATAAATAAATAAATAAATAAATCTTTAAAAAAGAAGAGATCCTGAGGATGTTGAAAAGAATTTCATTTCTCTGCAAAAATATTAGACTGAATGACTTCTGAGATCCTTTCTAACTCTAAAATTCTTAAGTTTATGAAAATCCCGGGAAGTAAGATGAGGGAAAATTTTGCTCTAGGGGGTATGTAAGGTAAAGCGAAGCCCAATGACACCAGATACATTTTACGTGAACTTAATAAATTGATTTGAAAACCTCATTTTGGCCAATATTTTATGCCTTCTCCCCTGAGAAGCAACTTTCTATGAACCTGCTTTAAAGTAGCAATAATGTTCATTTAAGCTTCATGTCCTTTTACCTCCTCCCTGTTCAACTTCTAGTTGAAATGCAAATGAACAATGAAATAACTACAGCTCAGTGAGAAAAGAACCCAGGCCAGAAATAATCTGCAGACTGCATGCTTTAAGACTAATTTGTGTTTTGTGGTTTAAGAAAGGAATTAATGGTTCTCTTCTCGGTATAGCTATGGCTTACCTATGAAATTAAAGAAATTATTAAATGTCTTTTGATGCTCAGTCAGAAAATGCAAAAAAAAAAAATGCATAAAAAAGAAATAAAAACCATCCATCATCCTATATAACCCAGAGATACCTACTTGTAATGCTTTTAGTATATTTTCTTTCAGACTTTTCTCTTGGTATAGGTAGGTGTGTGTGTGTGTGTGTATGTTATAAAATAGGATTATGTGACATAGTTTTTGAGTCTTTAGAGAAGTGCCTCAGGTTCTCTATGAAGAATTCCTTATATACTTCTTCAAAAATGGTTTTCTTTTTCAAATATGTTTAAGTTATTTGGGTCTGGAGAAGCATTGAGAATTAAAAAACTGGAAAGTGAACTATAAACTATTGCAGTAGATGATGTTTAATTCTGAGCAATTTGATAAAAAGCAATTTTCCCATAAAAGCAAGGCTTCATAGATGGGTACACAGTTGTAGTGACATAGAAAACCGCTTCTGGAGATACATTTTAATGAGAAAAGGCCCTTGGAGGGGGTGTGTGGGGGTGTTAAACATATAAAGAGACACAGCAGCCTCTTGGCTCAAATGGATATGTGCATAGGGAAGTGGGGAAAATCTGGTTTTCTTTGCTTGAAAATCAGTGTCTCTAAACACAGAGACAAAGAAGTACAGACAGGGATAGATGGATTGATCCTGTCCTGCAGTTATTCAGGGCAAGCAAGCTAAGCATCCACTTCCTTTTAAGTAGCAAGCAGAAGGTAAAGGCTTTTCATGCTAAAGTTTTGTAAGTGACTGTATCTTATGCCATAGTCTTGCGTGTGATCTCTGTTATCCATGTCTTGGGAAATTCAGGCCACTTGGTCCAGGCATCCATACCCTTAACCACCATCATTTGCCTAAGAAGAATTAGAGATAACATTTTGATTCATAAAGTGCTCTCACATCCTCTTTACTACTAATGCCATGTATCCAAATTATTGACAGAATGGGCTTGGAAGAAAATAATTAATCTTTTGTACAGTTAACCTTACAAACCTCAGTGAACACAGTAAAAAAAGACCCTCTAGCCACCCCATCCTTGAGTTAGAAGATGCACCCCCATCAACTATAAAGCACATTGGAAGCCTTGGGTCCCTGGGGTACAAGACTGGGTTTGTAGTTCACTCCATGTGAATATTTTCTGGCCCAAGGCCTTAACTGCACAATTGAGACTAGCAATGCTATAGAAAGTTCGTAGTTCAGAGGTAGTGTTTTATTTTCAGTTTCATTTGGAGTTTTAACAAAATAGATACCGACATCATTACTGTGCTCTTTGTTATGAGTCCTACTGTTAGCAATTGCATGGTTGGTCAGATTAATGTATGATAATGATTCAGTATTTGAAATGATGAGGCTTGTCTCTCTCTCTATGAAATTCTAATTTGTATTGAGTGGCTCAGAACATTCAGATTTGAATTATTCTGTTTATGCAAGAAGCCATTTATTAAATAAAGATGATGCTAGTAATTTTAAATCAGTGGTTTGAGTCAGCTTCACTTTTTGGCTTGTAGACCAAAAATTTAGTTGCTTTGTTGAAATATACCCTGCAACTCTCTAATTTTGTCAGTAGCTAATTGGGGATTGGGGGGACCCTACTCTAGTCCAAACATATTATTTAAGAAATAGTTTCTATTCATGTTTACCACTGAAAACCATTAGACTCTGTATCTTTAGGACTTCTGAAGCCTATTCAAAGAGCCTTTCAAGTGTCCACGGCTCCAAGCCTCTAAGAACCCCGAGAGCCCACAAGCCGATGGTCTTGGTGATCTTTTATGGCACGGAATTGTGCAAAGAAGAAAAATTAAATTTGAATTCCATCTCTACTCAAACATAGCTCATGCCAGCAGAAATTAAGGGAACTTCTAAAGGAAATGTTTCCACTGCACATGAAAATCTATCCAAAAAGCAGCCATCAACCACATAAGCATAAGGGACAGGAAGGTATGTTCTCTTAAAAAGATGAAAACTTAAGCTTTAAGGAGCACCCAAAATAGGTTTGTTTGTTTTTTCTCCATTTCAGTGTAAAACCTGTTCTGAGCCAAAACAGATAACCAGTTCATCTGCCATCTACGACAACCCCAATCTCATCAAACCAATTCCAGTGAAACCCAGGGAGAATCAGCAACAGCACATACCTCAGCCCAGCCAGGTACAAAGTCCTCTGCTTTTCAAACGCAGCGTTTCTATAGGGTTCTGACAGTGCTTCTACCCCGAGGCTAGTCAAGGCTGCTGCAGGTAAATCTAAAATAGCAGGATTTCAAACTGGAGACTTTTTTGCTAATAATAATTTGCTCTTCCTAGAAGAGGGTTAAAATTTTTATTTTTGGCATTTAGCACACTTTGAACTAAACTCTTTTAGACTTGAGCTCCTTAGAAGATAATGTATTAAAAAAAAAACAAACAACTAATAACATTACCCTTCAGGCCCATTTTCTTCTGGGGCAGGTGGCTTCTCAAGGCCACCAAGAGAACAACCAAGGCCACAAAATTCAGTTTCCCCATCTGAGCAACTGCTTGTTAACCAGTACAGAGCAAGGCACTGAGTGTATAGAATGGGACTCCTGTTCTCACGGAGCCCCAAGAGAGTCTAAAGGAGTGGGAGAAAATTCCCTTTAGACATGATGTAGATTTGTCATTGTCCATCTAAAATATAAATATTATGGCAGTATTGGTATGTGTATATATATTTTTCAGAATAGTGCACCATTAACCAAACTTGCTAATTGACAGGTCCCATTATTGATTGTAAATATAGTTACCTATATCCATTTTTTCCATCATTATTCCTCATTCCGGGTTTTATTTTTTAAAATAATTGGTGTAAATCAATTTTGAAAATAAACATGGTGCCAAAAGAAATAAAGGCTGGCCTAATGAAAGTCTTGTTTTAGATTAAAATAAAAATAAATAAATAAATAAATAAATAAACTGTTCTATTTTTCTTTTAGCTTTCTTTGTTCGTTTGCATATCATAGAAATTTTATTTTAATAGAGAAGCTGGGATATGTTGACTTGAGGATGAAGCTCACGTTCTCTTAGCCCAACAATATAGAAAGCAGCAGAAAGAAATAGAAATGATAGAGAGCAGGAAGGAAGTAGCTTTGTCACTGGCCAGGCCAAAGTAGATTGTGTGTATCTCATGCTTTCTTTAAAACTACTGGTATATAGTTAAAAGGATTAAGTTAGATTAAATGACTTATGTTTCATTCCAACCCTAAGTTTTTTTATAATTCTGTGACAATCCTCCTATTCTTGAGTATTCCAAGTGTCTTTTTACCTTCTGCAGGGTTAGATGGACTTCCTATTGAAAAGATGATTTATTTCTTAGCATATATAATTCCACACCAATGTGGTTCCCAATCTGAGAACCTCAGGCCTATCAAGGATCGTATGCCTAGTTTATCAATCATTCGAGACGCTAAAATAACCATTTTGGGGCTGGTAGGAGAGAAGACTGAAAAATTTTGACCTTAAAAAGGAAGTCTCAAATTTTTAAAGTTTATTACAATTAAAATTTTTCATCTTTTCTAATGGATCCTTTGTAAATAGAAGAAATCACCAAAGTTCCTTCATATCCCCCTACCTCAACAGATTTTGCATCTAGACCCATTGTCAGACATTTTTATTTTTTCCAGACTGTAGACCCAGAACCCCAGCACTTATCATTGATGGCTCTCTTTGGGAAGGAGGACAGAGGTGTGTGTCAGGAAATTTTGGAGCCTCCACAGACCATCCACCAGCAACAGCCGAAAGAGAAGCTTCTGGGCAGGCAAGGGGTTGCACGGTCCCTGTCCTATGAGGAACCCAAAAGACAGTCGCCCCCCACCGAGAAGCAGCTCTGTCCAGCCATTCAGAAACTCATGGTCAGGGGTGCAGACCTCCACCCATTGTCAGAGCTGCCTGAAAACCGGCCCTGTGAAAATGACAGTACCCAGCCTGCTGGGGACGTTTTCACTGGACTGGTCCAGCCGGGGTCTCCCCTTAACATGGGGACTTCTCATCATGTACAAAGTGCTTCCAGAACTCAGAATCTGCTAGAGAAGCTTCAGAGTGCCTCAGGGGCAGTGATTAAGTACGACCCTAGTGCCCCAGGACCTGCCAGCTCAGCTGCCCCAAACTTTAGCAGGACTCTCACTGCCACCACCCCGATGGCCCCTGTGAAGGGCCTGGCGCAGCCCCAACTGGTCTATTTCAATGGCTCCCTTCCACCGCAGACACCAGGCCATCAGGCTCCTGGCAAAGAACAGTGCGGGCTCCCGAGGCAAGCCCTGCCCCTCCCCTGCAATCCAGCCAGCAGCTCTGGAGTGGTCTCCCCTCAGGAGTTACTGAAGAAGCTCCAGGTCGTGCAGCAGGAGCAGCAGCTGCACGCAGCCACCCGGCCAGCCTTGGCAGCAAAGTTCCCTGTGGTGGCCCAGACTTCTAGAACAGTGAAACCCTTGGAATCCTGGATCGGCCAGACATCCAACACCGAAAAGCAGGCTCCACTCTTGCAGGTAAATATCGGCCATGGGCAAAAAAGAAAAAAAAAAAAAATATATATATATATGGCTGTAAACTAGTGAAATTTAGAATTGGCCTCTGGGCTCTCGGGACCACATAACACTTACGTTTCTGTTTAGAGCAAAGTTCCAAAAGCCACATCTATGCATCTTGTGTCTCCTTCACTTTCTGGCCGGAAAGAGAATCTGCTCTTTGCTCAGCAATCTGGGAGCTTTCCCCTTTTACAGATAGTTCTTTATCAAGCTAAGCCTTCCCAAGGTTATAAGATCTGAAGATTGGCATAGACATAGGAAAAACCCCTCCTCTTTGACTGTGGAAGCTTGTGGTCTGCTTTAAAACCGTGCCAGGATATCACACATTTGACCTCTTCTTGGTTTTTTTTTTTTTTTCAATCCACCATAAATAAATTATTGTTTATGCATTTTTTCAGTAAATGTTTATTGAGCACTCACTACAAGTCTGCCATTGTGCTATGTGTGGGTACATAATGATGAAGAGAAGAGGCTGCCCCGACCTCCACAGAGCCAGTCCTGTAGGCTTTTGAAGTAAGCAAATCAACACAGAAAAACTCTGTCGTTAATTCCTTAAAGGCACAGCCTATTTTTATGTATTTCTGAGCTATCAGTATAGCATACTAAAATCAGGAGAAGGATAGGTGTGCTTCTTACACGCTCACACATACACTCACACTCACAAATTGCCAAAGAGGGAAAATTGTTGTAAGTTTTAGAAATAGTCTGTCCTCAGGAAACATGGTTCTCTCTTGCCGTCAGTCCTTTGGAACAGTGCAGAAACCCTTACAACTTCCACAAGAAAATCCCAGGTTACTGATCATCTGCCTCTCGATGACATCTGGAGATCTGGCTCTGGATCCTTTTTCCCTTTTAATTAGTAAATTGCATGGGGTTTAAAAATTAGAAAATTCTCTCTCTGTTTCATATATATCAGTGGTCCTTTTGCCAGGTTTTGGCAAGCGGCTTATATTGGTTACTCAAAAATATTTCCGTTGTTTTTTTTTTTAAAAAAACAAAGATCAGAGGCATGTAGCATAAATCCTGTGTAAGTGAGGCCCTGACAAAGTGTTCCCCTTTATAATCTATTAAAATCCCGACTCTGGGTTCCTGCTGCTATAGGAACAGTGTTTGCAATTCACGCTCACCCTCATTTCAAGGTCATAGTTCCCTTTTTTATTTTTGCTTTTTTCTTCTTGATGATTTAGGATTGGATACCAGGAAAGTTGGGATTACTAGTTGGACTTAAAATTCTGCATGTATAAGTCTCTTTTCTTTTTGGTATTCACAATCTGGAGCACCAAGGAAGGAATGTGTCCATTTGGTCAGCCCATGTCATCCTGGGCTCTTCTCAGCTGGAGTGCCTCCTCCTTTGGGGAGCACCAGTTCTCCCCACACCTCTCCTCGAAATATCATGTAGGGGAAAAGTAGAAGGAAACAAACAACCTGCCTTCCTCTAGGCTACTTTCTGTCCAATAAGATGCCAAGAGAGTGATTATAAAATTACAGCAACTTCTAGATTGCTGGCCTTTACACTCCCTTTTCATGAGTTCTTTTGGGGTTCTAGGAGGCTGATAAATAGCACTCCTTTGTCTCACCTGGGTTAGCAACAAATGAGAGGGAGGCAGAAGAATCAGCTAGAGATCAGAATGGCACTCGCAGACCTAATATTTGGGTTCAGTTCTGTTAGCCAAGTGAGTTAGCTAATCCCGCTCTCCAGAATTAGACGCTCTCCCTGACACGGACAAAGTCCCTGGCAGTGCTGAGCCACAACCAGCCCTCCAGAGGACCTGTCCCCACATCTTCAGTCTGGAGAAGCAGAAAAATGCCTGCTCTCTGGCAGCAGGCAGATCCTCACGGGCAAAGAGCTCCAGGGGAGCCTGATAAATCAGCCCTCCTTCCTGACGAGTAGTGAATGCGGAGGCCGAAAGCGGCTGGAAAGATTGCTCTCACGGTGGCTCCTCTAAGGGGGAAATCAGGAGTGGGAGATGTGGGTGCCCCTAACAAGTACAGCCACTCACAGAGGCTGTTAGACCTTGAACCAGAGTAGTAGCCAACCGTCCCTGAGCACCAGGCCACAGGCCTAACTGACGGTTGCCCAGTAATGATAGTAAACCCACTGCTGAAAAGTACAATAGGACTCTGAGGCCAAGCTTTATCTGCTACAGGGTCAGTAGTAACCACAGCAGACTGTGCCGGAATTGCTCAGAAACGACCAAGGAAAATGAATGCAGGGAGTGGGAATCGGTTCTCCTATAAGCTTTCCCACCTAGGTGAGCTGTGAACGACGACCACAGTCCCCTTTGTCTACCCTGGCAAGACCGGGGGCCCCTTCATCTCTGTGTGTTTTGCGTCCTCGAGTTGCTGCTTAAGCCTGCCCTCCGTGTTCGTGTTTGCTCTCAGCAGGCTGTGTCACCTCCGTGCATCCCAGCGACAAGGGCGCCTTCCCTGCTCATGTCCCCCATGGTGTTCACGCAGCCCACCTCTGCCCCACCAAGCCAGGAACCAGCTGCCACCCCCACCAGCCTCCTCCTGCCTCTGCAGCACCCGGAGCCCCCTGTGGTCACCAGCAGCCCCCTGACCAAACTCCAGCTTCAGGAAGCCCTGCTGTACCTCATTCAGGTGAGGGGAACACATGGTCTCTTCTCTTTACCTTAACAAAGCCATGGCTGTGAGGTAAGGATTCCGTTAGCCAGGGCCTATTTGGTACTCCCTGAGAATCGGGGCACTCTAGTAACTCAGCCTATACCCCAACAGCATCGTGCTCAGCGAGATGTATGCAGAGCCAGCTGTGGCTTTGGGTCTCTCAGCACTTAAATAGTTTTATACACTGGGTGATTGACTAAGACCTCCACGCTCTCACCTGTGAGAAAAGGAGGCGGCATCTGCTGTAAGATCGAGCAGCCACTGAGTGCATTCTAGATGCTCCAGGGGCCCAAACAGAACTCGCCACCGGGAGAGAGAGGTAAAAAGGATCTTGAGCAGCGGCAGTCTGTTACTGAGTGGAAAGTTCACGTAGACTGTTGAACAAACAGCAAACAGGTAGGAGCAGGTAATGGCTGGGACTGCTAAAGACATCGTTACAAATAACTTTGAAGCCTGCTCATTATGGCAGGACAGACTGGTGGGACTCCTTTCTCAGCTACTTGTCTCAGTGCAGAACATGAAGAACAACAGTCACTAACCGAGAGAGCTTCGTGCCACATAGTAACTCATTTAATCCTTATGCAACAACCCTACGCTTTTTCCTATTTCATAGGCAAGAAAGCCGAGGCGAAGTGACTGCCCTGAGGCCACAGGCTGGTAAATAGCAGTGCTGTGTCTGGAATGTGTCAGTGCAGCTAGCAGAGCACACCCCACACACAGGTGATAGACCTTGGAAAGTGAAATGCATTCAGCCAGACAGACCTCAGTTAAGGCACTTAGGGATCTTTTTGATAAATAATCTTTCAGAAAGCTTGTCATACTTTGAGGGTCACTGACTTGTAGAAAACGGGCTAGGCTTTTGGTAGTGTCTCCTCCTACTTTAAAAGACAGTGCTCTCTCAGTAAAAATGTTTTTTATAGGTAACATATTTTGGAGAGAATAAGAGGACTGGGGCTAAAAATGAGCATCTGATATAAATTAGACAGACAACAAATGATTGAATCTTGCCAATTCATAAACTAAAATCAGGATGAAAATATTTTCTACCTTTATAAGCTATTCATAAACTCATGAGAGCTTAGAAAGGACCTCTGTAAACCTCTTTCTGTGTAGGCAATGGCAAAAACAAAACAAAACCTTACATTTGAATGTAAAAGATCCATATTTTTCCTGATTCATTCCACTCAGATCACATGGTTCCAAAGAAGATCCCTGGGCAGCAGCCAAGGCTCTGAAAGTCTAGATCATTCCCTCTACATTGCTAGTTAGAGATTATCTATGTTCCCTCCAATCTCAGCTTCCTTCTTCTAGACAGCATCGTCCTGATAACTGTTAGTAGTCACTCAAGCGGTCTGTTTTTAGTCTGCCTGTCGTTGGGACACAGTCTATGCCTGGGGACTTTGTGGCTACTTGTGTGAAAAAGAGTAATGACATCACTCTCTGGCATTGCATGAGAATAACACACACTGTATGTGAGGGGCACAAGAGGGAATGAAGGGGGAATGTGAATGGGGGTGATGCTGAAGCTTTAAAGGATTTGATTGGAGGTAGAAGTCTCTAGAATTAAAAGTCATGGAAACCACTGATGAGGCCAGTGATTCTCTCACCTCTTAGCCAGGCAAAAGGGACCAGAGACCACCAGTCTAACACCTTCCTCCTTGCCAAAGCCAAAAACTTTCCATAATTAATGGGAAGAACTATAACCAACTTTGATGAGATGCCAATGAACCACATTGCAAGTAAAATATTAATTTATGCCCAAAACAAAGTATAAACATTGTGGCCTGCTTGGAGGACCTTTAAGAACTACCAGCAGTCTCTGAACCAAACTGTGATGACTACTGACCTAGATCATTTCCTCCAGTCCGTCCATCTGCTGAGAACCAGTGTCTTCCTACAGCAGACCCAGGCTTTTCAGGAGTGAGCCTGGAGCCTCTTGCCACGTGGCTGGGTTTTCCACGTGTGTGGAGTGTCGTCCTTATACTTGCCACTTCACGTCTGACTGTTGGAAACCAGCAGCTGGCTCCATCCAGCCTTGACTTCAACTCCACTTAACATTCCCATATGCAATGAAAAACTAGCAGCTGTTAGAGCGAATGCCGGTTCAGCTCCAAGATGGAGGAAGAAGCCTTTTGTTTCTGCCCACCAAATCACATTCCCTTGGGTCTTATGGTTTTGTTTTCCAGAATGACGACAACTTCCTAAACATCATCTATGAAGCTTATCTCTTCAGCATGACTCAAGCAGCCATGAAAAAGACAATGTGAAAGCAAAACGTTTTAAAGCTGATTTTCAAGGACCTTCCGGAACTCCAGCACAAAGCTCTCTGATGTCATGTGGTGTCACCTTAAAATATTTCTGCCTTTAAAAAAAAAATGTATATAAAATATGAATTAAAATGTTTCAGACTTTTTTTGTATAGTCAAGCTTTTTTTTTTTTAAATCACATCCTTCAGTATACCTGGAACTAAGAAGTGAGTGGGTAGAAAAAGTCTTTTGCTCAGGTCACACAGTAAATGCCAAGCTTAAATTATTTTTTTCTTACCTGTTTGGAGCCATTTGTAGAAGAATTAGCCACTCTGTAGGAAGAACTGTTCTTGGAGCTTAGCTTCATTTTTTTTTTTTTTTTAATCGCTATTCACTGAAGACGGAATATGTCCCAATGACCTTGCTGCCTGAGCCCCTGTGCCGCAGGCAGGCCAGCCACCAGGGGGCAGTGTCATCCCACAAACTCACCTACAAAGCCTTTAATGAGCCTTGGGAGGTAATGATGGTTTTCTTTCACCAAAGTAAACCTTTCATTTGTAAAAATACAGCTGGCATGTTTTACCCAAGCCCTTGAAGGGAAATCATTTCTGAAGGTATTTATAGTTGTTTCTAGAGGATGGTTCTCTAGGAGTCCACAAATGGCCCAGATTTCCAGCAACACTTCATTTGTCCTAACTCATGTGATTTCTTTGGACCTGAGCTGCAGGATATTCTGCCTATGCTTCCAAATGAATATTATATCAGGTTTAGCAAAACATGTGGAGGGAGTGGTCACCAAGGATTGTAAAGTCTTCTCTTAGCCTCTAAGAATAGGTAGTGGCTGGCTACAGGGGCATAATGGTCCGGATTCTTCAAGCTTTGTGGCAGATTGAGTTTTATGTTCAGAGCTGAGGAGCTTAATCTTGGAAGAAGTCAGAAGAGCCCTTGCCGAGTTGTTAAGGCCCCAAGAGGGCATATGGGACTTGGTCCCTGCTGGGTATTAGTAATAAATAAAGCTCTGTGTTTCCATGGCCTTTTTTATTCTTGGCACATAAAACGACCTTTAGATTACTGCATAGCAGACAGGTTTTATTCTCATTTTATAGGTCATAAAATGAAGGCATGGAAAAAATAAGTTTCTTTACAGTTTCTGGTGCTAGACTTGGACTTTAAGCTTAAGACCTACAGCCACACCCACAAGCAAAATGTTGCTAGAACTCTCCCTCCCCTCACCCTCCCACGGGCAGGTGCTTTTTCTTCTAAGGAGGAAAGATGGGCGGAAAGGCAGTTGGCTTTGACTGAACCCTCGTTGTGCCATACCCAGGAAGGGCCCATTTCTTTTGTTTCTTTGATTTCGCCTACAACATCTAACACACTGGAAAGGTCATACGAAGTTCTAATAAAATACTTGAAATTAATAATTGCATATATAACATCTCATAATATCCTTATAAGGAGACTGGGGCAAGGAGAGACACAGACATCTATTATCCCAGATTCAATGTCATCCCCAACAGCTGGCCAGCCTCTTTTTTTTTTTTTTTTAATCCCTTTTATTTTAATTACATATTTAAAGTTGCTTCTCTATCTACAGAGAGATGAATTCCATTTTTAATGTTTCTAATATATTTGCCATGGCGAATGGCTAATTTCATGAAATACTTTTTTTTTTACTTCATCATTGAATAAATAAAAATTAAAAAAAAAAAAACTCAGTTGCACCCCTCACGTGAGAAGATGCCCCTGTGCTGTAGGTGAGGGAAGATGACGCCAGGCCCAGCTGGACATGACACTGCAGGCTTCACTTGGCCCTTTTTAGGTTGCACCACAGTGGCATGTTTTGAAAAATAATGCATTCCCCATCCTTTACCGGAATGAATCCCTTTAAAAGTGGCAGGCCCAATTCATTCAGACCAAAGAAGAAATCACCCTTTTAAAAAAGGGCTGTTGGTGATGGAGTGCTTATTTCTTATATATAGCAAAGCAGATGAGAGCTTCTCTGTACAAAGAGCTTTTGCCAGAGAGTTTGAGAAATAGATTTAAAGAGTTATTTGAGGCACCCAAAGTTAGATTTCATATATAAAGTATCTTTTCTTCTTCCTGCCCTCACCCCAAATCCTGAGACCATCACAGCTGCCACTCCAAAGTGTCACTATTTCCCAGGCAGTAGTTTCAAGCTAACTGAGTTTCAAGTGGAACCCTGTGATATTTGTTCCTGAAGACAGCATTGTGCAATGCGGTGGATTTCAACCTGGTAGAAATTATAGACTTTGAAGCTACCTATGTAGAGGATAGGACACACAGCCTTTCGAGTCAGACAGATCTGCCTTCAGTTCCTGGACAAGTGAACTTCTCTGAAACATAGTGTTCTCATTTGCAAAGCACAGGTAATACCCACCTCCCAGGGTCCTTCTGAGGAATAAATAGGAACAACATATGTAAAATGGCTCCCCCATGCAATGCAGTCAAGAAATGTGAGTTCCTTTCTCTCGGCTCTGCGTTGTTAATGTGCTAGAACTTCAGCCATCGAGACGAGGCCTGCAGCTGCTGCACCTGACCTGGGCTCTAAGTCTGATACTGGCACTTTTGTGTCCATAGCCACTTCACTTCATTTTCCCCTTTATTTCTTTATCAGTAAAGTGAAAACTGTAACACTTGTCCCTTCCTTACAGAGGAAGAAGTGTCATGAGCTCTCTGAGATGAAGGTGCCAATGTAACCCACAAAGGGTGTTGTTACATCCCCTGTACTTATGGGTAAAGAGCTGCTTTAATTGCAAAGCTAGAGAAGGCAGTGCTATTTAATCCGATTTATAGTCTATGAACATTCTTCTGGAAAGACACACTGCTCAGTCTCCCCAGTTAGAAGGGCAGGCGTGGTGGTAATTGCAGGGTGAGAGAAACCTTTGTGTTAGCATCTCCAGGAACTGCCTGGTATGTGGGACCCAACCCTACTGATACTTAGCCACCCACAACTGGCTTCTTCCAGTTCTTTCCAAAGGTAGAGCCATGGCAGAAAGATTCCCAGGCTAGAGGCTCTCCCATGAAGATGCACAGGGTTTGCATCTCGTAAGTTCAGGCTTCCCGCCAACACTTAGCCTAACTGCTTTTCTCCTGACCCTTTGGCATATGAGACTTTGCTTTGTTCTTCTTGAACGAGAGGTAGACAAGAAAGTGTCTTTCTTTCTAAAGAAATTCTACCGGTAGAGTAACCGGAGCCCTCTTCTTTCTCTTGGGTGTGAAAGAGAAACCCAAGAGTTCTCACATTCGAAGGCCCACCTCCCTGGGATGTGCCATACTAAGGATGGCAGGTATTGCATCAGAGACCAGGATTCTGAACACCAGCCTTCATGTGGGTTCAACTGCACGTCAGTGTAGATGCAGGGAAGACCTGGCGCTCAGCATTGAACTGATATGACAGTTCTTTGATCTGCAGGATGAGGTGGCGTGGAGGGGTCGTGGTCACAGTCCCAGGAGTGAGGTCTCTGGACTATATGGGCAAAGTGACTCCTCACTCTTAGTAGCTATAGAGAAGGCTTTTTAAAAATCAGTGCCTGCTCCAGTCAGACACGTACCTCCTTCCCTTTTTTTAGAGAAACCAGCTTGCTTCCCAGGCTTTGGAACGTCGAGCCATCTTTGAGGTTAAATTTATCATTTGCAGCCAGCAGGTTATAGCAACACTTCATCGCGGGAAGTTGCCTGGCGGCACAGATTGGTAGGCCTCCCCAGCATTTTGCTGAATACTTGATTTTCAGGTTTCAAAGGCTCTGCACCCCCTCCCTCTTACAATTAGGGGAGTAAGAGTGGTGGTTACAAATACTTGATATAGTTAACTCAACCTTGGGTATCTAGATATTTACCAAATTGAGTTATGAGTAATGACTTCCAACAGCTTAGAGCCTGGAGAAAAGTACACAAATATAAACTGTGTGTGCAGACTGTGGTCTTAAAATGTCAGAGGAGGGGAGGTTGGAAGCAGAGCCTTGCTGGTAAGGTTCTCTGGGGCCAGGTGGTGCAGGCGGGGGCCATGGCTGTGAACCAGCTGGCCAAACCCTGCAGCCCCGAGCCCCTGAAGGAGGAGGTCGGAGAGTCAAACCTTGGACAAGTTAAGTCAGGGCACAGAAGGCAGGAAGTAAAGAATGGTACTGAAGAGGCGAGAGAAAGAGTGAGAGGCCCCGCAATTGGAAGTCAAAATCTAGGAATTTCCCTACAAGTCGGAGGGACAAGCCTTTTTGTCTTTAACCTAGGAAGAAGTCAAGGTCGAACTTCCTGCTGAGGTGGTCAGAGGCTGCAACAACAGACTCTCGGGGTGGGGGGGGGCGGGGGTTGAGGTTCCCAGCTTAGAGATGCTGAGCAGCAAGCCAGGCCACCTGTCCAGAAGACCAGATGGGCTATGATGGAAGCGGCCAGTCCCATCCAGCTGCATACATATGTAATTATCCAAAAAAAACCTGAATCCAGTGAAAGGAAGCTCCCAACTCCTCCACATTGAGGAGGAGCTTCATTCTCGTTTCCCACCGCCCATCTGAAAGGTGATAGTGGGCCCATCTTTTCCCAGCACGGCTAGTGCCTAAGCAACTTAAGGGTTCAAAGATGACAAGTCCCCAGATAGAGGCTGCTGTGAGCATCTGATTCCATATGGTGCAGAACAAAGAATCCTGGGCTTGGAGTCAGAAGGATCTGGATTCTAATCCCACCACTGCCTGTCTCTCCAACCGAGGATCTAGGGATAAGATACTTTCTGTCCTGTTGATTGTAGGAACATGGAAAGCATCACTTTCGGTCAGAGCCACCAGGCTCCACGGTGTCAGAGAGCAGCCCTGTGGACTGTGCCACGGCGAGAGCTTGCTCTGCCCTCCCGTCAGCCTCGGGGGCTGGGTGCATCCCAGCTTTCCTTTGCAGCCATTTGTGGCTCTGTCATAAATCTGTCTAGAATTCTTTTTAATGTGTTTCTATTTTCTGTCTATATCACTTCTCGAGGGTCATGAGTTCCTTGGGTTTTAGTCTCTACCTAGTAAATATATTCCCCCAGAGTGCCAGGAGTGAGAAACTGTGGCTTGACAGAAAATCCATAGACAATGAGCCCTGAAAGGCTGTGGGGCAATGTATGCAAATGGCCGTAGCCCATCAGATACCTCTGCCTTACCTAGTCCAAACTCGGAAATGTCAGCTAAGGGACGGCTGCTCCTAACTTTGGGTTTCTGAAAACTTTTTACCCTCCTCAGTGCTTTTCCTCCCCTCCTAGTTTTCTTTCACTAGATGTCAGAGGAACGTTGAGTGTTATATGAAATCCAGAAAGCATATCTATCTTCCACATCCAGTGGGAAATGAGCTGCTCTTCCCCAAACTCCTTGCCACACTCCGAGTCTGGGCCTACTTCATTCATTTATCTGTTCAGTAAACATTTATTGAGCTCTCTATGTATGAGCTCTGCATGGCACTGGAGACACAAAAATGGATACGACCTCGTCCTGCCCCAAGGACCTCAAAGGTCCAGGTTAGAGGGACATCAGCTATAAGAGCACATTGTGAGGGCGATAATTGATATGCAGAGGACGTTATGGAGCACCTAAAGCACATAGGAAGCCAAGAGAAGGCTTTCAGGAAGAGGTGATGCTTAAGTGGGTTCTAAAGGATAGGCAAAGAGTTGACAAAACGTGAGGAGCAGCTATTGAAGGCAAAAAGGACAGCTCAAGCAAAGACATGATGGCAAGAAGCAGCATGGGGCACGTGCATGTGTGTTCATGTGTGTCCATGCATGTGTGTCCATGCATGTGTGTGTCCGTGCATGTGTGTGTCCGTGCATGTGTGTGTTCATGCATGTGTGTGTCCGTGCATGTGTGTGTCCGTGCATGTGTGTGTTCGTGCATGTGTGTGTCCATGCATGTGTGGTTGGGTGGGGAGGGCTGAAGTGGAATACAAACCATTCAGTGTTGAAACTTAAGAGAGAGTAGCAGGAGATGCAACTGGAAAAAGCACAGTCCATACTCCATAGACGATGGGGAGTCATTGGCAGATTCAAGCAGAAGAGGACATGGGCAGAGCTTCATTTTCTAGAGGTCATGGGCAGCTGAACAGAGGAGAGGAAATGAGAGAGACAAGATGGGCGGTGGATACACCGGCAGGATGCCATGGCAGTGGTCTAGGGGGAGATGACGGATGGCCTGACCCAAGGCAGGTGAGATTAAAAAAAAAAAAGATTTAAGAAACATTTAGGAAGCAAAATCAATAAGACTTGGTTATTGATTGTCCGTGGACAGTAAAGCAGGAGAATTTAAGGATGACCCCCAGGTTTCTAGCCTGGTTGACTAGGATAATGACAATGAGATTAAATGAGGGAACATTGGTTAAAGCTCTGCTTCTGCTTCACCTTCTTCTCTTTCTTCATCACGATCAGCACTAACATCATAGCAGCTGTAGCTTATTAAGCTCTTAATATATACCAGGCACTAGTCTAGGTGCTTAATACATTATTTCATTTGTTCCTCATTGAAACCCTGCAAGATGTACTATTTCTCCCCTTTTATAGCTAAGGAACCTGAATTTCAAAGACATTCATTTCTTCGTAATCGCACCATTTCACTCAATCCATTCAGAGACAGAACTTTCCCACGGGCCCCAGCTGAGCACTGGGGTGGGAATCAGGAGGCAGACAGCCACGTCCACGGTGGCTCTGCAGTGACCCTAGGTGTCCACACAGGGCCCACAGCTCCCTCGTGGCCTGCGACTCTCAGCAAAGGCTGCCCTGAAAGTTCCCTGCTGTCAGGGGGGAGGCGGTGCGGTGCGACGGCTTGGAGTCACATCCCAAGGTCTGAGGCTTTGGCAAGTTCCTGAACATTCTAAGCCTCCCGTGGAGAACCCAGTCCTGGTCCCGCATGAACAGTTCGCTCGCTGGATGGTTCTAAATGAGGAACAGTGGTCTTCAGACAAGGAGCAGCCCCCTTGGCCCCTGCCTGCTTCTCTCAAATGCCCTTCTGTGTTCAGCTTGAGACGGCTCTGTGGCCTTGGCCAAGGTCACTGAATTATAAAACGTGAGCAAGAGAAAGGGCCCTGGGAGACCATAACCTAACCCTTTCATTTTGCTGCTGAAGAAACAGGCCCAGAGAGGACACTGACCTGCCCAAGGATGCACAGCTAGTGACCGGTGGATCCATGATCCAAACCTGGGATTCCGCCCTCTTGATTCAAGTTGCCCCTTCCCCCAACAGAGCACAGTGCTCTCCTCCCCGCTGCGGGGCTCAGGCATTAATCAACCTTTAGCAGTTTATTTATAAAGCTGCGGCTTCTCCTTCCAGCATCTGAAAGCGTCTTACAGGCATTAATTAAGGAAGGTTCATAGCAAGCCCGGGAGGCAAGGAAGGAAGAGTTTGGAGGGGATTCATCAAAGGACCAGTTTCCCCTGCTGTGTGCTTCCCCCCGTTTTTTTCTTTGACTTCCTGGTCTCTTCAGAACCCAAATAGACACACATGCACATGCCAGTCCACTTCCATCAGCCCACAGCATCGTCCATAACACACTCTGGCTAACTCCACCCCAAGCCTCCCCGGGCTTCGTCCCTGTGGTTTGACTGCAGCCAGAAGTGCCCGCTGGCTGCCCTGCAGTCAGAGAGGCTGGCAGGGCCTCTTCCCTTCACCTCCCACCCCACACCCCTCCTCTTCCACGTCTGTTCCTTACGAAATCCACTCCTGCATGCTCACCACCCTTCAGCAGAAGTCATCTCCCATGCTGTGGGGAAATAACCCTTTGTTTTTCTCCTACTGGTGTGGGGGCTGGCAGGGGGAAGGCCAGGGCCCAGTAAGGTGCCCCAGTATCTGCAGCAGAGTATGTTCCTGCCATGCCAGTACTGGGGAGCCCCTCCTGGGGCCCATCCTGGACCAGCAGTTGTCCTGCCAGGGACTGAATCGCTGGTGGCCTAAGTGACTCGCACACGAAATGGCACCAAGGTTGGGACCCAATGACCAGTGACTGGGGTAAGACCCCAAACAGCACTTGACATTAGCTGTGAGCATCTTAAAACTGGACTCGGCCCCGTATGTCCTAACTATGCATGCACAGCACAGCTGCAGTCCAGGGCAGCCAACTGGCAGCCCACCCCACCCCACCCCGGCATGGGAAGGCTTATGGCCAGGTGGCTAGCACGGGAGCACTATCCTGTTGTCTTCTGTCACTGCGTTGGATTCTGTTCTTGACACTGATGTGACCAGCGTGGCCGGCTCTTGGTAACAGGCCTGGAAAGAGGGGGCTGTGCTGGCTGCAGAGTCCTCAGACTCAGTGTTGGCTCCGTCCCAGTTTCGAAAGCCCTAAGCTTTCTGCCTCGACTTCTGCCTCCACTGAACTGCACTGTTGCTCTTGTTTTATAATTTTACTGTGGTAACATATATAGGACAATATTTACCATGTTAACCATTTTCAAGTGTCCAATTCAGTGGCATCAGTTACACTCACAATGTTGTGCTATCATCCCCGCCATCCATTACCAAAACCTTTTCATCACCCCAGACAGAAGCTCTGTACCCATTAACCCACTCCCCCGGCCTCTGGCAACCTCTAATCTACTTTCTCTGTGAATTTTCTTATTCTAGATATTTCATATAAGTGGAATC
>JAQZBX010045999.1:0-20888 GCA_029593785.1 Cabassous unicinctus | reverse complement strand
TAAGGAACACTTGGACCAGCAGCGCATGTGATCTGGCTGAGCTCTGCAGTGAGCCTTCGTGAGGCTGTAGTATTCACATGTTCCACTCATATTTCACTGGCCTGTCAGCCTCAGCCTGTCCGTGGGAGCCAGGCTGCAAATTCAGCACTCTCGTGTCCCCAGATGGTTGGGAGGAGAAGAAGAAGACTCCAAAGAAAAAGAGAAGGAAACACACAACCTATCTCATTGGTACTCGGAGTGCGATCCCCAGGCCAGCAGCAGTGGCACCTGGGAGCTTGCTAGAGGCCCCGCCCTCACCCTACTGAATCAGAAACTCGGTGAGTGGGACCCAGCAATCTGTGATTCTGATGCACGTTACAGTTGTAGGCTAAAAGCCGACATTTGAGGAGAAAAGCAAGGATACAGGGAAGAAACGTGATAAAGAAGAAAAACTTCCATGCTTGAATCAGGAGGCCTTAGTTGGAATTTCAGCTCCACTGATCACTTAGCTTTTCTGAGCCTTGGTTTCCCTATGTGTGAAGTGCAGGGTCGGGGTATGAGACGCACTCTCTGTGGGTGGGCTGGCACTGAAAAGCCTGTCTTTCCTCCACTCCATCACGCAGCCTGCAGCCTACCCTGGACCATGAGGGCAGGGTGTGTCAACCCCAGCACTGCTCACATTTGGAGCCAGATAATTCCTGGCTATGGGAGGCTGTGCTGTGCATTGTAGGACAGATAGCAACATCTCTTACCCTTATCTACTAGTTTTCAGTTGCATCCCCAAGTTGTGACAACCAAAAATGTCGCCAGATATTGCCAAATATAAGTGCACATGGAAGTGCAGCATAAGTAAAAAGCAAGAGCACTGTATTTAGCTAGACTGAGAATTCATGTCCTAGCTTGTCCACCAACTAAGCTATCTGACCTCAGACATGTCCAGTGACCTATATAAGATGCTCAATAAATTTGCAATTCTCAGTGAAAATCTGTTCTTTCTCTGCTTTTGATTGGGCTACAAGAGGCAGGGGGGATAGCCGAGATGAACTTTTGATGATCTCTCTTAAATTGCAAGGAAAATCATGAAATAATTGCCAGAATCATGAAATAAAAGGATGGCAATCAACAGAGATGCAACACCTACTCTCCAGTTCATTGGACTCACCCAGGACAACTAACATGGAGGTGATGATGGACTACCATACCAAGGAACTGAGAGAGTCTACAACTGTAAGCAAGAGAGTCCCATCCATCGGCCGTATGGGACTGAAGCCCCCTCTCAATTAGAGGTGGAGTGCGCGTCACCATCCCAGAACCCTCACGATTGGGGAATGAACTATGGACTAGAGTGGGTGGACTTACTGGTATTCTGCTATAGACTTATTGTGATTCTAGCAATGAAAGAACTTATATCATTGATGTGGAGGCAGTGGCCATTCGAAGTTCTGAGGTCAGGGAGAAGGAAAACAGGTGTAATATGGGAGCATTTTTGGGACTTGGGAATTGTCCTGAACGACATTACAACAACAGATACCAGCCATTATATATCTTGCCATAATCTACAGAATTTTGTGGGGGAGAGTGTAAACTACAATATAAACTATAATCCATCCTTAGTGGCAATGCTCCAAAATGTGTTTATCAATTGCAATGAATGCACCACACTAATGAAGGATGTTGTTAATGTGGGTAAATGTGGGTGGTGTGGGGAACGGGGCATATGGGAATCCTCTATATTTTTTTATGTAAGATTTATGTAATCTAAATATCTTTTAAAAAAATAAAAAATTTAAAAAAATAAAAAATAAAAACACTACTGGTTTTTACATATTTAAAAAAAATAATAAAAAAAAAAAGAAAGGATGGCAAGCAGAGGTCACAGAGAAGGGCTGGGTTTTCACCCTGCTGAGCAACCCCTTTCTGGAAAAAGACAGCAACAGGCAATAGTCTTGACAAGTTCCATGACAGCCCATTCCCCCAAGACTCCATTCTGAAGCTCAGAAGCTAAGTCAATGCTGCAGTATCCTTATGCCATTCATGTCAGCATGGCAGATAGGGAGGCAGTGCAGAGATGGGTAAAGAGCTTGAGCTCTGGTTCTCACAGGTCGGAGTTCAAATCCTAGTTTGGCATATATTGGTTATGTGACCTTGGTAAAATTAAGTGGGGGAGGCAAATAGTAGCTACTTCTTAGGGTTGTTGTGGAAATTGCATCAGACCATGTGTGTGCAACACTTAGCATAATGCATGAAAGTCATCCTAAGGTGGCTGGACCAGAACCACAGGAGCTATGCTCGTGGTAACTGCGTCTCCTTTGCTAGGCTCAGAACAAGCGTGCATGTATCTAGGCACTAAAACCATTGATAAAACTGAAAATATTTTGTCATAGGGATAATCACAAAAATTATATGTTTCAGTGCAGTGAGAAACTAGTTCAGCATTTCACTATCCATCATTCAGTACTTTAAAAACTGTTCTTAACCTCCAGGCTGTCTAAGCAGAGGGGCTGTGGCTTTCATCAAGCTCTAAAAGATTAAGCACAAGGCAGCTTTAATGGGACACTTTCCTTTATACCCTTAGAGTTGTGTGTGCGTGTATGTGTAGACAGAGAGAGAGTCTTGAACAACGAACAGGGCTTGAAGCTTTACTTACACTCCTCGCTTAAATCTCACAAGCACCATTAGAGGTAGATGTTATTACAGTTCCCATTTTACAGATGAAGAAACTGAGATTTCTAGGGCTAGTTGTATCTATACCATTCCAGGCAGGCAGAGAAATGGTCTCTATCTCCTTCTCTCTCTCTTCCCAATTCGTAGAAGGATTTTACAGCCCGTGTTTGTCATCTGTTTCACCATCCAGGATGTTCCACAGTTAGAAGAATGACCTTCCTCTATATTAAGCTCGAAGCTGCTCCGAGAACCTGATTTAGGGAGATGAGAGGAACTGGACTGAAACCAGTCTTGGGCTGGATATATCATCTCCTCAACACATCTTTATATCCAGGTCCGGCACAGCCCCAGGGGGAGAAAGTCACAGAGCTGTAGATCACTTCTGACTTTCTGCCCCAGGAGCCTGGATTACACCTGAATGGCAGCTGGCAGACAAATATCCACCTGGAGACCCCAGCCACATCCTGCACCATTCTGGGGAGTTGAGGCCACTCTTCCTTTTTGAAGGTTACCAAATTTCACCCATTCACACACTGCTCATTTTCTAGCTCCCAGTCGATCATAAATTCAATGCTTCTGAACTCTGTCCATTTATTTTGGGTCTGCATTGACTCTGAGGCATCAACCTCTGGGCCTATTGGGTGGTTCTTCAGACTTAGTGGCACTTTGTTTTCCTCCCGATTTCTCTAAAATCTAGATACTGAAAATGTAGTAACCAGTCTCTGGCAAGTTTCACCCTGGGGCTCGGCTCCGTGGCTTCCGGCAATCACCCCAGTCAAGTTTTGTTGAAAGCTTCTTATTAGAATGGTAATCTCCTTGCCCTGACTAAATAGCAAATGATAAATTTTAAAGATCGCCTTTCATTTTCTTGACAATGTTTATACTTAAGTCGCTTTCAGCTTCTTCTTTTTGAAAAAAAATGAAAAATCACCTCTCCCATCTGGTCTGAGTCTGGTGTGAGTCCCCCTGAAACAGTTTGGGGCACGTCATTAGGAAGATGTTTAGTCAGGGATAAAGTTCTGGAAAAAAACAACCTTGATTAGATGACTGTTGGGATTGGCTTATAATGTGAAGACTGGCTGGGAATTGCTTTTGCCATAAAACTTTCACTTCTTCTAAATTTAGTACAATTGGAAAATTATTTTTCCCTGTCAGTGAAAGAAACCAAACAATAAGCTTGCTTTGTAATTGTATTCACAAATTTTTATTTCTAAGGTGTTCCGTACCATTGGCAGTGAGAAATAATGCAGAGGAATTAGGGAACATGGCTCGTATTAATCCCAAATCTAGTAAAACTCAAGTTCATGCTGGAACCAAACTTGTCTCCAAGGTTTTGAGCATTTGGTCTCACTATCCTTCCCTCTCTCAGATACATCTGGACTTCTGAGTTCCGGTCTAACTGGAAATAAAACCAAAGTTGAAGTCTTGCAGGGGGAAAAAATCTGTTTATTTTTAATTGAAGGTCTTAAAAATTGTATATGGGAGGAAGTATGATCTAATTGTTAAAATTATGAGTGATTCCCTAGTGTTCTGAGTTCCAGTCTTTTTTGCTATTAGCAACTAATCATAGCACCTTTGGTGCTTTTGTTTAAACTAAATGTGGTCTAGTTTTCCTGTGAATGTTGAGATCCTAGAATTTAAGATGTAATTCATGTGCAAGAAAGGATCCAAAATGGAGAATTGAATCCTGGGCAAGGAGTTTGAAATTCATGAACAAATTCGACCAAGAAAGATAACCAGTAGGTATTGCATTTAGGAAGGCAGTGTTACTATCCTACTTTTTTTTTTTTTTTACAAAATTTCCACCAGGCACAGAGCAACTAATGATTTACTTCTCAACCTGGAGTTGAGCCACCCGCTTCCAGAAGTCTTCAGAGGCAGTAATGAACATTGGTGACAAAATCCATTACTTAAAAATCCCATGGAATCTGTATGTTTACCTTCTGATAAGACTATACAGGCCTACTATCTAAAACACTGAATTTCCTGTTTTTAGCTGGAGAAACACACCTCATCTTGTAACATGTGTTATCATATTCTGAGCAGAAGTTCTGATAGTCAGTATTTGATTAATGAAAATTCAAATTCCTAACTGAAGTTTGCTAAACAAAGACTTCAAAAATGGGGTCTATGAAGAAAAAAACAAGAAAAGACATATTTGGTGGTGGTATGTGTTTGTTGGACCACTGATTGGTTTATTTGTTTTGAGGCTGACTGGAAAGGAGGAGGGAGGGGGAGGGGAGGCAGGGAACTAAAGTTAATGTGAAAAGCAAATAGAGTAGCCAGCAAGCAAGATACAAGGCTTTTATAAATTGAGTCATCGATTATAGCGCCACCTAATGCATGGAGGAGTTTTCGTTTTGATTATTTACTTAGGCTTCATTCATTTATCACTGCTTCTCCAGCTCAACAAAGATGGAAAATAAGTGTTCTATAAATAGGATGCTTTAAGGGCAGGGTGCCATTAGGTACTGTCAGGGCGTCTTCGGTGTGTTCTACTTTGGAAAACATGAAGCCCTTGAAATGCTGATTGACCACAACCTGATGGTTTCCAAAGCAGCAATTGGGAGGCATTCTTTTGGTGGAAATTTCTTCCCAACAGGATATGAAAAAAACATTGCTACCAACTTACAAACATCAGATTTCTTGTGGACATGCATCTCTATTTAAGACAAAATTTACACAGGCACAATGCTGCATAAAAGGAACTGTACATCTTGCTGATAACTCCAAGTTCCCTCTTCACTACCCCTGTCAATATTTCTTGCTTTGGATCATTGATTGGCTCATGTGCATACTGGGCTCAGCAGATAAAGGCATGAGAAGAGTAATAGATGAACTCTATTATGAATTTTAGGGCATGTTTTAGTCTGCCAAGTAGATGCCGATGCAAAGTACCAAAAATGGGTTGGCTTTTATAAAGGGGATTTATGTGGGGTAAAAACTTGCAGTTCCAAAAGTCCAAACTGAGATACCATAAGAGGTGCTTTCTTACCAAAGTCAGCTACTCTTGATTCTGTTTTCCAGGCATATGGCAAAGCAAGATGGCCACTGATCTCTGCTGAGGTCTCAGCCTTCCCCTCAAGGCTCACTGTCTCCTCTTGAGCTGCTTCATGGGCCCAGCCTCTTGGAGGCCTCATGCTTAAGTGATCCTCTAGTCCTCTCGCACATAGCAGGATCAAAGACGGCAGCTTCCTTTTCCTGCGTCTGTTGTCTCTCTGTGTGTGTCTGTTTATATCAGACCCAGCAAGAGAGTAGAGACTCAACCTGAGTCTACATAGTCCAAACAAAAGACCTAAAGGGATCTTATCAAGTAATCTAATCAAAGAGACTTCAACCAGATTTAATGCAATAAAGTGATATCATACCCAGAGGAATAGATCAGTTTAAAAACACAATCTTTCTCTTTTCGGGATTCATAAAATAATCTCAGATCGCCACAGGACAAGTTAAAAAACTAAATACACACCGAGATATACAGTTGGTTTGAGCAGTCAATTGTCACTCATGTATAATCTTTGACTTTATGCAATCAAATGTATAAACAATTCTGTTGCGCCCAACATAGCCACTATTCAAATGGCTGAACCTCTGAAGCCACGTACGTACTCCACCAAAGCAAAGTGAAGGAAAACAATTAGGAGGCAAAACTGAGCAGATTCACCATTCCCTAGGCCAGTGCTGGCCAAAACCTTCATTGCAGTCCCTGTGGCAATGGAACCATTTGTCTCAGCAACCCAACTTGACCATCCAGTCACTCTCTGCTTCCTTCCTCCAAAATATGGTTTGTCTCTGCAATCTTCCTGATTCTCAGGGCAGATACCAATTCTCACGAATCCATGAGTACAAAGGGGAAAGCAGAAGGATCAACAGAGAGAAGGCTACTACCTTGGTCTATTCTAAAGAGCAACAATGTGGTTTTTGATGGGCTGACAGGAGCTGTGAGCACAATCATAACCGATGCTGGGATTAAGCCCGCGAATGATTTGCTTGAGTTTTTGCGAGAGATCAAACTTGTGTAGCATAGCTGTGTTTACAGGTTTATAGATCTGCCTGGGGCATCCAATGCCCTTGACGATGATTTATTATTACAGGACAGAGATTATCTCAGACTGGGCTGGAAATGGATCTTGGCTGAGTTATTTAACTCACCGGATGCAATGTGTGAGAGTTGATGGCCTTGTTTCTCAATTTTTCAGTTGTAAAGGGAGTCCCCACGGCTCAATTTCAGACCCAGTATTGTTTACATAGCCTGGCAATAATACATCACATGTGGCAAAATATTACAAATTCATTTTTATGCTGATGATATGGCTCATGCATAATAGCAGTGAATGTGCTTCTCTTTTTATTTGAAATTGCAGCTAAGTTCCTAAAGGCACAAAGGGCCTTTTGTGTTTCGAACCATAAAGAAGAGAAAGTATATGACAGTTTTTAGAAGGACTAATGAAGGGTTTGATCAGCCTTGGCTGCCGTCTGTAAATGAGTCCCATTACAGCAGCTACAGTTATTATAATACCATATCATCTGAAGGTATCTGCCAGGGTTTTGAATACTTTCATTATTAATGTTGTTACTGTTATTATTATTGTTTTGGAAGCTATGGAAAATGCTTCCCATTTTGCTGTTTGCATTTAGGTGATGGCATAGGAATAATTTGAAGGATGATTTCCATCTGGTGCTTTATTCAAATGGCCTACTTCAGTCTTAGAGAGAGGACCTTCTAACACTATACAAAGTACCGTGCTTGCTTTCCACAATCTCCATATAAATCAACTCACTGTGAGTCACAGCAAATAGCTTGAACCATGTCTCTGAAGCATCTTTAGCAGAAAAAACACCAGCACATTCATAAGGACCACAGAGATGCCCCAGAGACATAGATGCTACATTTGATCTCTCAACTTAGACTCTGAGAATATATCTTTCTCGATAAAAAGCAGAGCGTTTTCAGTAAGATTTCATGCTCTGTGACACTAGCAAATTTTAAAAAAGAAAAATAAAAACAAACAGCACCCTCCTCAGGAATTTGGCATGCTTTAAATGAACATTTACCAAAAGGAAAAAGACAAAGCTGTTTCGAACCTTTAGCAGATATTTTCTAGCTCTAAAAAGCCCTACCTTTCCTCACACTGAAAGACAAGAAGTAGCTGCTTGGCCACGGGTGATTTGGATTTAATTGTGTTTGCTTAAACCATACATTCCATTCCCAAACCATAAAAAAGAATCCTAAAAATCTCAAAGACTTGAAAACTCTAGAGTCTGCATCCAGTTTGCCTTCTCAAAGGAAGATTCCCAGGGAAGCTTTAGTGCGACCTGTGTGTTGACCTGTGGAATCTTTCTAACATGTCCCATTCACTCAGAAGCACCTTAGTTAAAAACGTGTATGGACGATCAAAAGATACAAACACAAATAGGGGGCGCCTCACCTCAGAGAAAGCAGGGGATGGATTCCCAAAGCCTTCATTCTCATTCGCATATGACATGAGGAGCTTGCAACCATTCACTCATTCATCCATTTGCTCAACAAACGTGTATTGAGTGCCTACTATGTGCTGAAGAGAAAAAGTATGGTGATAAGAGCACAGGCTTGGAATCTGAAGGTACTAAGTTCAAGAAATGGCTTTGAAGCTTTCTAGATGGGTAACCTCTGTGCCTGGCACATAGTAGGAAGTCAGCAAAGGTTTTTCGAAGAAATAAATGACTTAGCTTTTGTTTCTTAGCCTGTAAAAGAGGGCTCTCAGGGGGGCCTACCTTGTAGGATTGTTGAACACATGATGAGAAAATGGATGGGCGGTGCTTTATTTTTATTGTTGTTCATTCATTATTAGTCAGTAGTCCCTGATCTTTGTCTATTGACCTCTGCCTGAGGAACACAGAGAAGCAAATTGCCAATTATTCTGCAGTGTGCTAGAGAACCGAACCAAACCGGAGGTGGGAGGGAGTGTGGTGGTAAGATTCAGAAAAGGCTTCCCAGAGCAAATAACTCTTGAGATAAATTTCACACGATGGGTAAAACCTAACCAGGCAAATTAAGGAAGGAAGGGTAGTCCAGACAACGTATGGAGGCAAGGAAGCATGAGCTCAAGAGGCAACCTGTCAAGCTGCTCTGTAAGGTACAACCCCCAGGCACATAATGGGTGGGGAAGAGGGATGAAGAGGTAGGCTGTGTCCATTCCTGCTCCTGCATCTTGTGGGTGGACTAAACTGAGGAGCTTGAAATGTGCCCTGAAAGCTGTGAGCTGCAGAGAGCAGGCGACAACATCTTAGGTTTTTAAAGCCAAACCAAGGCCAGTGATGGGGGCAAAGGCAAGAAAGAAATCTGCAAGCAGGAAACCGTCTGCTGCTGCAATTGCTGCCAGGCAGTGGGGAGGTTCCAGGACAGTCATTAGTTTCCTAAGGCTGCTGTGACAAATGACCACAAACTGGATGGCTTAAAACAACAGAATTTTTTTTTCTTGTCTTGGCTCCACGAGCCAGAGACACCCCATTGCAGGAAACCTTCCCTGATTCACTCCATGTGATAAATTGCCCCCAAACACAAAAGGGAATGTGAATTGAGGGCTGGCTTCAGACATTAGTATTCGTGTGGGGATTTAAGGATTTCTTTTGTAATGTTCTAGAAGAGGAAGATAGTGATCATCATATAAGTAGAAATGAGTAGCGGGACTGGGAGATGATAAACTGAATTCCAGGGACCTGAAGCCAGGAGCACATAGGTGGTGGTGATGGGGACATAAAAGTAGGACAGACAGACAAGTACAGATAGGCACCTTGGTATGCTGCCCCAAGTGCTGGAAACTCCAGAACCCTCTTCAAGTATCCAAAGGGCTGTGGTGCCCAAGAGAGGTCCCAGGGGCAGATCTCGGACCAGTAGGAGTAAGGAACAAGGAGGTAGATGAAGTATAATGAGCATTTTCCATCAGTCATTCTGCACTATTTACCCCAAAGCAATAGAAATTTATTCTCTCACAGTTCTGGAAGCCAGAAATCTGAAATCAATGTGCCTGGGTCATTCTGCTTCCTCCAGAGGCTCTAGGGGAGAATTCTTCCTTGCCTTTTCTAGCTTTTGGTGGCGCCTGGTGTTCTTTGGCTTTTGGCAGCATCGCTCCAAGCCTTGTCTCCACCTTCACATGAGCTACTCCCCTGTGCCTTGGTACTATCTTTCCTTTCCTGAATAAAGACACCAGCCATGGATTCAGAGCCCACCCTAAATCTAGGATGATCTCAACTGGAGATTCTTAACTTAATTACATCTGCAAGATCCTGTTTGCAAATTAATTCACATTCACAGGTCTGAGGGTCAAGGTTTGGACGTATCCTCTTGGGGGACACAATTCGACCCACAACAAAGCTCCAGCTATCACAGAAGCCCCTGGAGAATTTGCAGAAGTCATCAGGAAGCCTATTATTTTCCCTAAGCATTCAACTCTAAAAGACGCCTGAAGTCTTAGAGTTTTAATATTTTTAACCTAGCCTTTTTAGTCTTGAATTCCTGAATCTAATTGCTAATCCCATCTACTTTTACGTTTTCAGCTTTTCATCTCATGAGCCTTTTATCTTAATATTTTACCTCTTCTACTTTCATGTTTTTAACCTTTTATCTTCTTAGTGTCAAGCCTTTTATCTTGTATTTTAAATATAACCCATTTCATTTCATGCACCTCATCTTTAAAAAATTTTTAAACTTTATTTTCAGCAAGTACTTTATTCCTTTTCATTTACTCCTTTTTTTCAGGCCTTGCTGGCAATGTTTTAGTTTATTTTCCTTGTAACTTTCTACCTTCTTTTATTCTAAAAGAATTTCTTCTTCCTCTCATCTCTCTTTTTCCTCTTCCTCCTTCTCCTCTTCTTTGCCTCCTCTTCTTCTCTTTGTCCCTTATTTGGGTTTGTTTTTCAATGTCCAGGAAGACAAATGCTGACAGGGAGGGAAACACAGTCAGGAACATCCTTCCTCTCGTCAGGGGACATTGCAGGCCTTCCTCAGACCCCTCTGCCCCACTGTCCTTCCAGCCACCTCTAGGACAGTCCCTGAATTCCCCTCCCCCTGATGGCGACCCCCATCCCTGCCAGCTCCACCAGTGACTTTCCCAGCCCTTTTAAGAGTGGGCTTCTGAAGAGAGAGAGAAGGGGAGAAAGGAAACTTGCCTCTGGAGAATGGGTTAAGCCTTTCCAGAGCTATTGTTCACAAAAGCTACTGTGATAGTTTTTCTTCCTGACATCTTGTCCACCAGGTCATATAGGAATTTTTGGATATTGAAAATCCATGGATATGTGTGTGTAACACCTTTGGATTTTAGACAAACAATGCCACCAGCATGCCAGGGGGGATGGCAAGCTATCACACCCAGGGAGGAGCATCCTATTCAGAACCACTGGCCAACCTTGGGGAAAACCCAGGTAATACTGATTTTTATTTAAATAGCCATAGTAAGAAGAGTAGCAAAGGCCCACCAAGATTCCAGCCTGCCTGCAGCACCATTGTCACAAGAATGCTTATTTTCCAGTTTGGTCCATTCTCTTCTCAGCAAAGTCACACAAGGATATTCTCTCTAGGTTGTTCTTCCAGCTGTTTTCCCCATTACCAAAGTTAAGGAGAAATGGTTCCAGTGAAAAGATTCCAAGTAGCTTGTGTATGTGTGTGCATGTGTGTTTGTGGATATTCTCAGGGACTTTTGTGTCCTTAATAGTGCTTTTTAAAATTGTCAGAACCCATCAGATATTAAAGAGAAAGGGGGACCAATTCCATTTCCAGCATATATGCCAAGGTCCCCCTGATAAAGCTCTCAGGCACAGAGGAGTAGGCAAGGTTGAATTTCATCTTTTTGTTGTTTTTGTTAAGGATAAACAGAATGCTATTCAAGATCTAAGACCACAGGTACATAGAAATATAACCTATGAAACTGTTTAAAATACAGATTTGACAGACATACTCAGAAACTCTGATTCAGTAGGTCTGATATGAAATCCAGGAATCTGAAATTTTGCCTCATACCCCCACGAGATTCTGATGCAGGTGTTCCATGGGCCACACTTTGAGAAATGCTAATTTAGCTGATACATACAATGTCTTTGTATATATTTCTCCATTCAGAACTCTTTTTGGTTCCATTTGCAATATCCTATCAGGGGGCATCCCACCCCTAAAATGGTTTTTGTTCTGGTATTGTACAACCCAAGCGTAGCCCCTGCCCAATCTAAGGAAGAAACTTCTAGTCCTTTCCTAAGAGACCCTCAGACTGCCCTCAAGCTATCCAATATTATGTTCCAGAGTTATCCAGGAAACATTTTTTATGTGCAGAACTCACCAGTGGTAGGTGGTAAGCCCCACCTGGTAAGGAAGTAGTCATTTCCATCTTTGACAGGATCAATTTGGCTGGTTGAATAAGAATGGGATGCTCCAACAAGCAAAATGGCAGCAGTGGCTGCCCAACATACCAAGGCTATTGCTTCTGTGGTTTTAGAATTCCTGGAATGAGGATCTCATCAATCAAGACCCCTCTCCTGGAGTTTAGCCAGTTCCAGAGTGAGGATCTGGGGTGCCAGACTTTCTGATGAATTTTGATGCTGTGTTTGCTTGTCTTTTTATGTATTAAAAAAAAAGACTTGAGAGGCTAAGATCTATTGGATCCCCTTCGGGCAGGGAGGGCTAAGATGAAGGAGAAGAGTCCTCAGTGTTTATAAGGCATCCCCTGAGAAGGTGGAGACCCCTGTGCTGGGTATTTCCCAGCACATTTCTTCCAGTGCAGTTGAAGCCAGAAGCAGAGGATGGGTGTGAGCATTGGCAAGATTGTAGGTATGGCCACAGATTGTGTCTGATGGCTCCACCATGAGGCCAAAATTGAGGAAGGGTTATGATGGAACCAAGTTTAAAGGGAATATAGAAAGGATGGAAGTGCCAAGATGGAGAAAGGAGAAAGTGAACTCTTTAGGAACACAAGGTAAGCTTGGTGCACTCTTTTGAGCTGCCAGTTAGCACTGCTATTCTAGAACACATGAAGTTATAAAGCTACCCAGTTGTGCAAGTTTCCTCTGGTGATTTTTAGGTGCCAGGAAAAGGTGGATGTTGGGTTGATCCAAGATTGTTTCCATTTTGAAAGATAGGCATGCATATGAACTTACTGCATTTGCAAAAGAGTACTTTTAATAAAATCTGGGCTGTATAATAATAAAATAAAGACAGTAGGCAGGAGATGCATAATGAGAAGGAAGGGGTGGGGCTGGTCAATTGACAGTATGTCCCAATCAAGTCTAAGAACAATTGAAAGGGAAAAGGGAGTTGATGAACAAAGGGCTGGAAAGGGCTAGAGGTGAGGTTCAAGCAAGAATGGGATGTTTGATTTCTAGATTTCTGAGATGGAGAAGTTCCTGGAGATGACAACGACCAGTGCATGACTGTTGGGAATGAGAAGCTAAAGTTGGATGGAGGAGAAAAAAGTGAGGCAGTCAAGGAACCAAGAAGATGTTAAATAAGTTAGTTCCTTGAAAGCCATTCCTTTCGTAAATGGATATAATCACTTAAATGGACAATATTCTATCATAAGCTGCTACAGAAGTGGAGGTGTTGAATAATAAGGAAGTGTTTACCTCTCTTCCCCAGGGAGGATAACAGAATACATAGAGTTCGTCCATCTGCTTTCTACCATCATGTTGTAAAAATGATTACGACTCCCAAGCCCCACTTTAAAAAGGAAATTTTGTTTCCTAGTTTAGAATATTTAGAAAAAAAAAGACAAGGAAAAAGAAACAAAGGAAATGAAAAACTGTGTACTGTAAATTACTCAACATACCACTCTAAGTAGAAAACCACTATTTATATTTTGGTGTATGTAATTCTAGGGTGTAGGTGTGTACTTATATAATTAAGATTAAGACATGTTCTTAATCTTAATCAGTGTTCCTGTGGGTGTGAACCCATATATAAATAGGACCTTTTGAAGATGTTATTTTTAGCTAAGGTGCGGCCAAATTGAATCGGGGTGGGTCTAAATCCATATTACCAGAAGCCTTAAAAAGAGGACATTGGATACAGTTAGTTAGTAAAGCCCAGAAACCAGAAGAAGCCAGAGGACATCTAAGTCAGAAGTCAGAGAAAGCCACAGAAGGAGACCCAGGGCATTGCCATGCGATGGGGGACTGCTATCGCCAGAATGCTACTGATTCTGAGAGAAAGCATGGCCTTGCTAACATCTTGACCTTCAACTTCTAGCCTTGAAAGCCATGAGACAATAAACTCTTGTTATTTAAGTCAACCCATTGTGCAGTATTTGTCATAGCAACTCTGGCAAACTAAGTCAACACTGAGTGATAATATGCTTATCTCACCCACTTAACATATTAGAAATATATTTCCACACTGTAAAAATCCTCGAATATGATTTATTTTGTAATATTTTTTTCTTTTTAACATGATTTTTAATGCCTATGTGGTATCACATTGTATGGATGAACTACACTTTAATTAATCCCTTATTTTCTCATTTTTAGATATTAAAAACAGCAAAGCAATGAACATCTTTGTAGCTACTGGCACACCTAAGATTATCTCCTTCAGTGAATTTCCTAGAAAGCATCTTCCTCAAGGCTATACATATATTAATGTGTGTTTTATATCACCAAGCTGCCATCCAAGAAGGTTGTATCAATTTAGTAATAGAAAAAATTCTGGTTTACACACATCCCTCCGAGGTACTATACATTATTATTCTTTTGAAATTTTATTTATAATGAGATTGCCAATCTGGTAGCTGGGACATGGCATAGTGTTTTCATTTGCATTCTGTGGATTCTCAGGAATGTGTGGAACATCTTCTATAGCTGTGTTCTGGTCCTGGCTTCACCCCATCTGTTAGGGAAGTCACAGGCACCTGTTAAGTGGCCATCACCCAGACCTCACCCACTCCACTTCCTTCTCTGGTGAAGTCACAAACATGCGCTAAGTGGCCATCCTCTATCTCCAACTCTTCTTCTATTGTGTGCCCTTCCATAACCTGGGAGAGATGTGAAGTCTGATGAAAAGGCTGTGCCAGACCTTAAACCCCAAAACAAGCAGCCCCAGATGCTTATGAGGGCAGAAATTCTCAGTGGCAGCCCCCTCCAAGGTGGGCAAAAGCCACACACAGTGCAGACTGGGCTCTCTTCTCCAGTGGGAAGTGGGGAGTGTGGCACTGCCATCTATTGACCTGGAGCAGGTTTCGGCCATCCCAGGAGAACAGCAGTGGTAGCACTTCTTCCTTTCCTCTTTTGGACTACATAAGTGACAAGGAGACTCACCCTTTCTGGACTCTTCTGTACAATAAAGGGATCATTTGCAGAAAGTTTCTGTTGTACCCTGAACTTGTGTTCCTACTACATAACTTTGCAGTAACTCGCTCCACACCATCTGTATTAGTCAGCCAAAGGGGTGCTAATGTGAAACACCAAAAATGGGTTGGTCTTTATAAAGGGTATTTATTTGGGGTAGAAGTCCACAGTTACCAGGCCATAAAGCATAAGTTTTTTCTCTCACCAAAGTCCATTGCCACGTGTTGGAGCAAGACAGCTGCCAACGTTTGCCAGGGTTCAGGCTTCTTGGGTTCCTCTCTTCCTGGGGCTGCGTTTCTCTCTGGGCTTAGCTCCTCTGGTTTCTCCACAAGGTCAGCTGTAGACTCTCAGGTGAACGACTTGCTTCTCTTCTCCTGGGGCCTTCTCTACAACATCCAGACTCCAACATCAAAACTCCAACTTCAGAACTGCAACTCAAAAACTGCCACATCTCTGTTCTTTGTGATGCCTTTCATATTTTCTTTCCCCACCCACCAAGGGGTGGGGCTCAACGCCCTACTGATGTAGCCCAGTCAACGCCCTAATCATAACTTAATCATGCCCAGATTAACAGATCAGTTTATAAGCATGATCCAATTACATTTTTGGAATTCATAATTACATCAAATTGCCCAACAGCTACACCATCCCAAACTGCTTTTCCCAAGCTGAACTTTAGAGTTCTCCCTTGAATGTACATTGAAGGAAACTGTGAATAAGAGTCCCACAAAGCTCATGTTTGCATTCAGTATAAGAATGTGTGGAGGGTTAGGGTAATTATAAAAATAATGTCTTTTATCTAGGACCCATTTTAGTATTGGAATAGCTGTGCTTCTTCTGAATATTCCATTTATTTTTATTTTATTGACACTGTGGCATGTGTGATTGATTGTGTTGTCCTTTTATGCATTGGCAGCTAGGAAGCTCAGAGCCAAACTTCCTTCCAACCCGCAGCAAGTTTATTCCACTTCACGGCATGTCTTTTTGTGTAACTAACCTCACTTTTGGCTCCCTCTTATCTTCCCTACCCTCTTTTTCCCTTTGTCGTATTTTCATCAACTATTTCAAATTCAATTACATCTTGTTTTGCAGACATTTATGCATTACAGGGTGTAAATAAATAAAATATGGTCATTGATGGATTACTCATTATGGTTGGTGCCACTCAGTTCCTTGGCAGTCACTGATGTTGAACTAATATGACGCTTTCCAGAATTTTTCACAACATGGCGCACACTGAAAATGATGATGTTTTATGACACACTGAAGTAAATGGAGGGATGCTGAGAGCCAGAGGGGACTGCTGAGAGTTCCTATTTCCACAAGAGGCTCTTTTCCCCAAGGCCTGAGAAGACCATTATCTCAGTACACAGATTGAGAAGCACTGGGCTAATGGAACAAAAATTCTTTGCAAAAATAAAGCTAAAAAAGTAAAAGAAAACTCTTCCCAGGCTTGTGCGTACTTCAAAAGAAATGCTATTGTGTTTCCTCAAAGAAAGATGTTCCTTAACTGCACTATAAAAGAGGAGAACAATTCCCTAATAAAGAAGTAATATACATATAGCTATTACCCTTAACATCATGCCTGGAATTTGCACTTTTTCCTGTGTCTTTTTTCCCTTATTTCCCCCATGCTTCTTTAAAGGTGTCCAATCCCTGCTCAGAGCCTAAAGGTGACATCTTCTTGTCATGGAGCTCAGGGATTCATTTGATCTTCATCTCCTAAGCTACCTCTTTGCCGCAGCATCCATGGATCTGCCCACCACCCGCATTGCTTTTCAGTAGCATCTGCTACTTCATTCAGCTCTTGAGTCTCTTCCATTTGTTCTTCTACCAAAACTAACACCAGAATAGGATTTAGGCTCCTAAATTCAATATTTTTTCCATCTCACTGTGGCAAGGACAGAATAGATGTTCACCAGGCATGGCTCATTTTCCTGGGAACACAGGTAAGCTGACTTTCCTAACATCTTTGTGTCCAGATGGGGTACAGGACTCGGTCTCACCTGTGGAATGGGAGCACCGCTGGCTACGTCACTTCTAGGCCTGAGGGGTTAAGAGCCTGTGTATCTTCTCTACTCCATCTGCCAGGGTGACCTCAAAGTCCCATTCTGAAGATGGCAAAGTCAAAGTGAAAGGAGCCTGAACCCTGACTGCATGCATGGAGCAGAGCTCCCCCCACTCTAACTGCATTTGACTGGCATGGCTGAGGAATACATCTTTATTATTCAAATCACTGAGTTTGGGGAGGGGGGAGTGTTTGTTTCAGCTGTTAGCTTTGCTAATTAACGCATCCATTTTTCTTGCCACTTCCAAAGAAAGAAGGGCCTTTCTGACTTTTTCATTTTAAACTTATTACAACTAATCACCAGGAGAGCACAGATATGTGTTTAAAAACAGAGGGGAGATTTCAGAATTATCAGTTTCTCAGAACAGTGCTTCCCAGGAAGCAGAACACTAATTTCCCAGGAAGTACATAGCAAAATGTAGAAAAGATGGTTTTATGGCTTTAATAACTTTGCAGAAATATAAGGAAACAGGCTTCCTCGCTGCAGGACTTCACAGACCCTATAACACACAGCTGTGCACTGTGATTCTCCTCAAAGGAGCTCTGTTTAGCAGATAGGTCCCAGCTGGAAAGCCTGATGAGCAAATCAAAATAGAACAGGAACTGGATCCTTCTTTCAGGTGTGAGATTTGTATCTCTAAGTACCTTTAGATATAGAAATCCTGTTCCACTGGAACCCTTCCCTATTCTGGAGTGATTCCTTCTAAATCAGAACTTTACATTGGCCCTTACCCTCCAGAAGAAGAGGGAATCCAGGCTTGGCTGGCTCTTCCACCATCTGCCTCATCACGCTGCATCAAACCCAGGGTTTGGCAATCCCCTCTCTCAGCGAAAGCAACAGGGCCCTCCTGCTTCTAAGCTTCTGATACTTTCAATCATCAAGGCCTGTTTCTAGGAAGGCAATAGAAAAGACAGACTCTGATTGCCTAAGAGTACTGCATCTGAATAGTTGATCTGGTATAGCTTAAGAGAAGGGTGGTGAGGGACACATCACACGTGGCATGAAGGGAAAGAAGGGGGAAGAAAAACCAAAGTCCAACAAAATGGAGGAAACCAAACCAGCAAGGCGAGCTTTTCGAGTGTGTGCTAATGACAATCCAGTGGGGGTGGGGGGCAAGAAGCGTGGTCCAAGTTCCATGTGAGCACAGGAGCAGCCAACTGCCTATGACCCTCCTGGAAATTGAGTTGAGATTTGCATAGATTCAGAAGGGGAGACAGTCCGAATAATGTTCTCTGAATCATGTCCTATTGACTGCAGTAATGCTACTATCTTCAAGCCTCAATACCAACTCCAAACTCTATTACCTGCTGCTGTCTACAACCCCCAGATTCCATTCCCAAGAATGATTGCAGAGCACATATCTCAGCAAACAAGATTGCTTGTAAGATACCTTTTTTCAATTTATTTATTCTGAGGTCCCGGGGCTGGGAATTGAACCCGGGACCTCATATGTGGAAAGCCAGCACTCAACTTGAGTCAGATCGGCAACTCTAAGTTGATTTTTTTCGTTTGTTTTGCTTGTTGTTGTTTTTTTTTTAGGAGGCACCGGGAACCGAACTCGGGACCTCCCATGTGAGAAGCAGGCACTCAACAGCTTGAGCCACATCTGCTCCCTGTAAGATACTTTTAAGACACTAAGTATGTGCTTGAGGTTTTAATCTTATTTGGAAGATTGCTAGTACCAGCACCAGGAGAGATTCAGCTCCAAACCAGAAGGAACCAATATCGTTCAAAGAAAGGAAGCAGAGTATGTCCTGGATTCAGGTCTGCAAGCCAGTGGCTTCACCAGTACCCCTTCAGCTGTGGCACATTAATGAGGCGACAGATACCAGCACAATATAGAAATCATCCAGGAGCCAGGGCCCTGGACTGCTTTTTCGCAAGGTGCTTGAGTCAGCATCCATCTATTCCTAGCTCTGCTGTCTGGGCTCTTTCATCCAGTTTTTATACTCTGCCCTGAGTCCCTCTAGAAATGGTCTTTATAGTCAGAGGAAGTTAAATGCATAGGTTGAAACTGTATCCCTTGCTTGTCAGGAGGCCCAAAGCCAGGGATTCCTTCTTCTCAGAGTCAAAATACCTCTCATCATCAGCCCCAACTCATAAACCCAGATATTTGCAGAGGGAAAACAGAGTCTAGAACTACTTCTGGGCCTCCATACATGGGTTGAGTAGCTACACACCATTTATTTGTGTTGCCCACAGTGCTGTGGACATTTGGGTGTACAACAGCTATCTGTTGGATAAATTATATGGGATGAAATAATAAAATAATGTGTTTATGATCTCTAAGTCCAACCAAGTTGTCAGTAATCTCTTGTTCACTTTTTGTTTCTTTATGGTGCCTTCTAAGTGTGGTTAGCTTTTCACTGGCACCATGACCTCCTGGGTGCTTGTTAAAAATACAATTCCCAGGCCCAAGGTCAGAGACTTTAAAGCCCAATCATGGTGAAGAGCCCAGGAATATGCATCCTGAACCTCTCCCCAAGGGATTCTTCTGCATGTAAAGTCTGAAGAACATTGCTCCAGGGTTTCCATTCCCAATTGTCTCCACGGGTATGGAGAATGAACTGCAGACACACGGCCACACATTCTTACTCCCAGCAAGGCCACCCATCTGCCATCTGTCATTATCCTCTCTCATCTCCTCCTCCAGGGTATCATTTCCGTGAATTGTCCATAACCTCACCTGTAGTTGTCTTCACCAGGATACTGTTCCACTGCATGTACCCTGACCCACATGGACTGTCAAGGGTAGTTCCTTCCCCTCCATCTATGTAAACATTCCGAATATTCCCATTCTTAAAAAAAAATAAAGTTTCAGGACACAGCTCCTCATTTTCTTTCCTTCACCAGCAAACCTATTAAACATACTGCATACACCTGTTCTTATTCTCTGCCTCCCACTTACTCTTTAATCCTCCACAGGCAGACTTCTTCCCACACCACCCTACTGAATCAACTCTGCACCTTTTTTTCATGAAAATGATGATATACTACATCCAAAGGCTGCATTACAGCTAATAAAATAATCTCACACACATTTTATCATTTATCATTTCAGAATCCTCTGAGAAAAGCATGTACTATCTCAGAGATTACCAGACTTAAGTCTAGAATATCACACCACCTTCCCAATTTTTGTCATATCCATTTACAGCTGAATTATTGTTTATTTCATATTTTTCTAAAGTTGACTCACATATTTTTTAATTTAAATTAATTTTGAAAGAAAAAAACGTGTCTCATTCTCATAAGTGGAAAATCAATATTATTTGTTAAAAATAAGGGGCACCAGTATAAAGCAATTCAGTGAAAACGAAACAGTTATTTTTTTAAGCAGTTTATTGAAGTACATCATTCATACATGAACATACATAAACAATAAGTGTTCAGTAAACATTGTGAACTTACAAAACAAACATGCATAACATCATACAGGGCTCCCACACATCACCCCACCACAAATACTTTGCATTGTTGTGAAACATTTGTTAAGAAATAGTGAAAGGGAAGCGGCTGTGGCTCAATTGGTTGGGCTCCCGTTTCCCATATGGGAGGCCCCAGATTCAGGACCCAGGGCATCTTGGTGAAGGCAAGCCGGCCCACGCGGCGCAGTGAGCTGGCACAGCAAGATGATGAAACAAAGGGAGACAAGCAGACACAGAAAAACGCACAGCAAATGGACACAGCAAGCACAAGTAGCAAGGGGGGGATAAATAAATAAATAAAAATAAATCTTAAAAAAAAATATCTCCCAGAAACTCTATAGAGTATGTATTTTTATTTTCTCATCTTAAATATGAGGGAACTCAAGTTTAAATTATGTAACCTACCTAAGGTCACTGTATTAGTCAGGGTTCTCTAGGGAAAGAG
>JAQZBX010045998.1:8147-20994 GCA_029593785.1 Cabassous unicinctus | reverse complement strand
AAAAAAAAAGAAAGGAAGAGAAAATCCTCTAGAACCAACCAGAATTCAAGTGCATTATTATCTGAGCTGCACACTAACTGGAATAATTTCAACTAATTCAGAAACAAATGGAAACAGACCAGAGTCAGCTGGTATCAGAAACTCATTTCCATGCTTCTATGGTAAAATGATAATTGATATTCATAATTTTTAGATCCTGTACTACTTTCTGATCATCATATAAGGAAAGAATTCAGAAATACACACACTTAATGAATGTGATATAGCTTATACATTTAATTAATTACTATACTGAATGTTAAGAGGCTGGAAAATACACGGGTCATAATATAGACAATAAATGAAAGGAGACACCTATATAGACAATAAATGAAAGGAGACACCTATATAGACACCTACACTTTTGGACTAGGCAATTCATGAATGGTTAAAGTGTATCTGGGGGAGCGGCTATAGCTTAAGTGGTTGAGCACCTGCTTCCCACGTATGAGGTCCCAGGTTGGATCCCCGGTACCTCCTAAAAAAACAAAACAAACAAACAAAAAGCAACTGTCATTGGGGAGCGGATGTAGCTCAGCGGTTGAGTGCCTGCTTCCCATGTACGAGGTCCTGGGTTCAATCCCGGGTACCTCCTTAAAAAAAAAGTGTATCTGTATTAATCAGGATGTTCAATTAACCAGGATACCCCTTGTAAAAAGGACACACTCTCCCTGTTCGTGATTGTCACACAACCCACAATCCCCTCACACCGAGGAGACTTTGGTAACGATAAGCCCCACTCAAAGGGCCTGCTGTTCTAAAGATGTGATCAGGGCTTCTCATCCTGTGAGCTGCTGCCATAGAGAAGCTGGTAGCTCTGTAAAGTCCCAGTTTGAGGCAGTTCATTGGCCATATGAAAGGAAGGAAAAGACACCGCAAAATCACAGAAGTGTTCAGACCTTTGCTAAGAGCTAAAGCAAGAATGGAAAACAACAGAGTAACACGAATAAGATGAACCACGAGGGAAATGGAGGGCGATACAGGAGCACAGTAAGTGGAACTTGAGGCAGCCTTAGTGGATCGGAGTTGGCCTCTTGAAGGCACTATCCGCCCTCTTGAGACCTAAGAAGCGGTAAGGATTAGTGAGAAAAAAAATAAGGAAAAAGTGATCCAGGGAAAGGGACCATCACAGGCAAAGGCCTGATGCTAAGAATAAGAAAACATACCAGGAGAACGAAAGTAGTAGGAATGTCACGTGAGAAGGGAAAACAGGTCAAAGCCAAGGCTGGAGGGAAGCAGGTGCAAATCATTCAGAAGCTTGTAAAGAAACTGACTTTATTTTGGCAGCAACAGAGCCATTAAAGATATTTAGGCAGGGAAGTCCATCATTAGATTTTCATTTAGGGTGATCACTTTAGCTGCAAGGTGAAGACAAGACTGGTTTGAGGGAAATCTATTAAGAAACTTTGGATGAACAAGATAAGGGATAACAGTAGCCAAAACAGAGGTAGTAGAATGGGGACAGAAAGTAGAAAAAGTGGGTAGGTTCCAAAGAGTAAAAGACAGAATGATGGTTTAATCACCACCCATTTAGAGAGCTAACATACTGAGCACTGACTCTATCCCTGAGGCTGTGTGCCGTGCTGGGAAAAGAGGCAAACAAGACAGAAAGCATTGCCCTTGCAGACTGGTTGAATAGTTGAGAGCTGAGGAAGTGGAGATAAATCCCAGTGGCTGCTTGTTGGTGGTGGCTTTGCATAACAAGTTTCTCAGAGCCTATGTCCATCTGCCATAATGTGCTAAAATGTAACATACCAAGAAACTTACGTTCAAAAGATGTTTTTCATGAAGGAAAGAGTAGGCAGAGTTTCAGGTTATGTGATGCTAGGATTAAGAGGAAGGACAGAGGTTATACCCCATAAGCACAGAGTTCCCTTCTGGGCAAGGATTTCTTATCAAGGCAAAGATGATTGAGCTGCTTGGGGTTGCCTCAAAAGCACAGGTTAATTGTTAACAAAGTGGGAAAGAATGTATCAGGGTTGAGTTAAATGATGGCATTCCAAAACTTCCCAATAGAGTCCTTAGGATCTTGTACAACTTCTTCAAAAGAAAGGGGCAACAGTGCATTATAAGTGGCAACAAAACCTTTGATACTCCTCCCATCGAGAGGTTGGGGCTGTGTCCTCTCCCCTTGAAACTGAGCCAGCTCTGTGACTGCCTTGACCAAAGAATGGCATATGGCAGAAGTGACACCTTGCCAGGTTCCAGGCCCAATCCTGAAGAGACTAAGCAGATCTCACTTCCTGTCTCTTGGAGAACTTGCTTTTAGCATCCGGCTGCCATAGAGGAAGTATGATTCTCCTACCACCATCATGCTGTGAGAGATCCAAGCCCCATGGAGAGGGCCTGTAGGATAACATGCCATGTGGAGAGAGAAAGAGGCCACAAAACCAGAAGTGCCATGCATGTGAATGAAGAAGTCATCTTGGAAGTGGAGCCCCCATGCCCAGCTGTGGATCATAGATGCCTTCATACTATAAAATCACAAAAGGTTAATACCTGAAGTCACTGAAGCTGGCTAGAGAGGTCCCACCCCTGTTTATGGTTACTCTAGACTTAACCTCACCCTTGTGTAAGCTTACTACTGTGATGGTGATTCTAGATTGAACTCAGCCTTGGGTTTACTTACTGTTGTGATAGTAATTCTAGATTGAGTTCACCCTTGTGTATACTTACTATTGGGATGTAACCACTCAACCCATCTCTAATAAAATTCATATTGAAAGACCTTATAACTGACCTTGGTTCTGGACACCCCTATCCCAAATCCGTGTGACTGACCCTGATTTGCTACCCCGCCCCGGTCCATCCTGTTCTGCCCCTTAATGTTTATTAATGAAGGAACCCGTGTTCCGCTCCACCCCAAATATTCATTAGCACATGTTAAAAAAATATTAGAATTTCTGCAGATCAGAGAGGCAGTTTTGGGCCATGCGGCCACGGTGCTCCATTTGCTTGTATAACCAATACAACTCTTTCTCTCTTAAAAACAACAACAGGGAAACAGATGTGGCTCAAGTGATTAGGCTTCCACCTACCACATGAGAGGTCCCGGGTCTGGTTCCCTGTGCCTCCTGGAGAAGGCGAGCTGGTGCTGAGAGCTTAAGCAACGAGATGATGCAACAAAAAAGACACAAAGAGGAGAGACAATGAGAAACACAACAAACCAGGGAGCTGAGGTGGCTCTGGTGATTGGGTGCCTCTCTTCCACATGGGAGGTCCCAGGTTCAGTTCCCGGTGCCTCCTAAAGAAAAGATGAGCAGATACAGAGAGCACACACCAAATGGACACAGAGAGCAGACAGCGGCCACAAACAACAAGAAGGAGGATAAATAAATAAAATAAATCTTTAAACAACAACAACAAAAACTACCTAGCCGAGCCCTTCCCAACATCCAGATCCATGACCCACAAAATCGTGAGCTACATAAAATGACTGTTTCACACCACTAAGTTTTGAGGTAGTATGTTACGCAGCGAAGGATGATCAGGACAGAATTATAAGTGAACTAAGGAGACAAGGGCACCTATTAGACCTCTATAAAAACTGCTTCTCTGGTCTCAAGAGAACCTCTACCCCACATCAGTGAGGGTATATTAGCAGCAGAATAAAAGAGGCAGGTTTCTTTTATTAGACTAGGCAAAATAAAATAATGAAAGAGAGAAGCTCAGTTACCTTGAAAACACATGCATATGAAATAGCTCAAGTTGCACTGGAGTTCACTTTCTCTTGTTAACATCTTGTAAGATGTTAAATTTAAGTGCTTATTAACAAAGATGTCATAAACTCATAAAAATTCTCACAATGAACTTTTCCAATGACAAGCTGTCATTCATACATTTGAGCGGTATGCCTGTTTGCTTAATATATCAGAAAAAAAGAATAAGACAAGGAGAGGGGAAGGCACCGAAATACATACGCATAGAAAGACAAAACAAAAAAGAAACAACCTACTTACTTTATCTTATTTGCAACACTAATAACAAATGTAACAACAGTTTAAGACTTTAAGAAAGAAAAAAAAAAAGAGTACACTGTGATTCCAATAAATTGTCCTTGTGTTCAATACAGCCTTGCAATTAATTATTGAACATACTCACCAAAAACTATTTTGGACAGTCATTAATATTTTTTACATGGTATTTTATGGTACATAATTTATTTTTAGGCTAAGTAGTATATTTACATTGTTCAAACTCCAAACTTTGTATACAGTGTAGAGTATATAGAGGATATAGTGAAAAGTTACCTTCCCAATCCTGCCCTCCAGCCACTCAGTTCCCTTCTTTGGAGGCAACAAATATTATAGATTCTTGTGTATAATTCTAGAAATATTTTATGCAGTAAGGGCAAAATGAAAGCACATGTGTCATATGTAAATAATATTTAAATATATGCTATATATTTTATATGTACAAATATATATAAATTATATATAGGTGTATGATGTGTGGGTGGGTGTTTTCTCCCTTCTCTACATAATTATTACACACTGTCCTGAACCTTACTTTTCTCAGTATATTTTGGAGATTATTCAACATTTAAATATGTACAGGTATCTTGTTCTTTTTTAAGGGTAATCCTATATAGTATAAAGTCTATATTTAACCTGAACCCTATTGATGAAAACTAGGCTGCCTGCTGCCTTGCTTCTTACCAACAATGCTGTGATGAATTTACCTCTTATATACATCGTTTGCTAAAATGCAATATATCCAGCATTTTCAAGATGTGAAAGTCCTGGGTCAAACAATATGTGTATTTATGATTATCGTCAATTTTGCCTACATAGGGACTTATGAAGTTACATTGCCAAAAGCAATTGTTGGTTTTTTCCCACAAACATATCAATAGTTTTACTAAATGTATGGATTTTTGCCAGTTTGACAGGTGAAACATTGGTATTTCAGTGTGGTTTTATTTTCCATTTCTCTGATGTATTGTTCATGCTCAGGAGCCATTTGTGTTTCCTGTTCTTTTAACACTTGGCTCATGTGCTTTCTCCATTTTTCTATTGGGATGTTGGTCTTTTTCCTATTCATTTCCAGGAATTCTTTATTTTCAAGAAATTAGAACTTTGGCTGTGATAGGAATTCCAAAAACTATCTTCCCAGATTGTTCTTTTGAATTTGCTTATGGGGATAACTGCCATGAAAATTTTTAAAAAATGAAGTCGAATTTATCAAGCTTTTCTTTAAAGTTGTCTACATCTAGGGCCACAGTTGTGAAGTTTTTTGCTGATTTGTCTTACTGTACCCCCTATCCTGCTCCACAAAATGCAAAAAGATATTACCTAAGTGTCATTATTAAAAAATATCCCTTCCCCACAGCGTGGGACATGACTCCCAGGGATGAGCCTCTCTGGCAGCAAGGGATTACTACCATGTACCAGCTAGCAATGGAACTGGAAAAAGATCTTGACCAAAAGGGGGAAAAGGTAAAGACAAATGAGTTCATATGGCTAAGAGACTTCAAAGTCAGTCAGGAAGTCACCCCAGAGGTTACGCTTATGTATATCTCAGCAGGATCTCACTGACTTCCAAAGTAAATACTACCTCAAATAGTGGAGCTCCTAAGGGCTCTGGAGACATTCAGACACTATAGACATAGCAAACAGCTCAGGAGTTTGGCACCCTGCCAGTGGGCCCTACTTTGGAATTTATGCTCCCCAGTGTGACTGAGTTGGACTCAATTGTGGTTTCCCTACAGATGGCTCTTCTGCCCCTTCTATTTGAACCTATAATTAGTACTAGAGTTGATAGGTGTACATCCAAAAGACTTAAATCTTTGGGCTGTCCATTTGCCAGCTGGACTCTGAATCTCAACAGAGTTGTAACACATACTCTAGAGTTCAATGGACTCACCCTGGAAAACTAACAAGGAGATGATGATGGACAATGCCCATCCCAAGGAATGGAGAGAGTCTGCAACTGTAAGTAAGATAGTCCCATCCATCTCCTCTATGGGATCGAAGCCCCCTCTCAGTTAGAGGTGGAATGGGCATCACCATTCTCAGGATTGGGGAATGAACTATGGACTAAAGTAGACTTACTGGTATTCTACTACAGACTTATTGTTATTCTAGCAATGGAAGAAATTATACATCATCGATGTGGAGGCAGTGGCTGCTGGAGGTTCTGGGGGGAGGGAGAGGGAAAAACAGGTGTAATATGGGGGCATTCTCAGGACTTGGGAATTGCCCTGAATGACATTGCAATGACAGATACAGGCCATTATATATCTTGCCATAACCTACAAAATTGTGCAGAAGAGAGTGTAAACTACAATGTAGACTAAAATCCATGCTTAGTGGCAATGCTCCAAAATGTGCTCATCAATTGTAACAGATGTACCACACTAATGAAGGATGTTGTTAATGTGGGAAAATGTGGGAGGTGTAGGGAGTGGGGCATATGGGAATCCCCTATTTTTTTTATGTAATACTTATGTAATCTAAATATCTTTTTTTAAAAAAACATATAATAAACTCTACAACACAAATAATTTTTGTTAATGGGTGGACATGGCCAGCGGAGTGGTCCCGTTTGTCTTTTGTTTCAAGGATGTTTGCTTTGGTGTAGAAATTGCCCCTGGCACTCAGAAAATAAACCAACATGAGCACATACACAGACATACACACAAAGACAAACAAAAAAAAATTCCATCTTCAAATACATTTTATGACTATAGGTTGGTTTCTGGGGTTAGGTCCTAACTGCTCCCATTCTCTTACATTCAGAGGTTCTCTGGTTAGGTCCTAATTGCTCCCATTCTCTTACATTCAGAGGTTCTCTGATGATCTCTTGTCGTGGTTGATGCTAATTATTTTTTTCATTCATTTATTCATACATTCAATGGACATTTATGTGAATCAGAAAAAAACTAAAAATGTTAACAAAGTTGGTTAATTAAAATAAAATAAATCTAAAAAATAAACAAAAAAATACCAACATGAAAAAAACCTTTAGAGAATAAAAATGTCTTTTAAGACTCTTATTAATGAAGCAATTATTTCCAGCAACATTTGAATCAATAGAATTATAGTGCAATAAAAATAAACAGTGGAGACAATTAGGCAGACAAATTTCATTTATACTTTTTGATATTGATAGTTTTTATTTATTTTAAAATCACAAATGCAATAAATAATTGTTATGAAAAGGCTGGAAAAAAAAAAGATAAGTACCAATCCAATTAAGTCAAAATCATCTGAATTCCTCCATCCAGAATCACAACTAATACATATCTGTATATTTTTCCTGTTTTGTTTCAACGTTCATGTATATGTAATTTTTAATCAAAAATTGAACTTGATTTCTTCATTTGACAGTATAACATCTTTTCACATCATTAACTAACTTTAATGGTTACATAATGGTTATATAATACCCTCCATATGTATGTACTTTTCCAATTCTGTAATATTGGATATTTAGGTTGCTACTTTTAATTTTTACAAATATGAAAAATACTCTGTTTCCTTATATAAGTACATAGTTGAGTACTTTCATAATTATTTTCTCTCTTAAAATAAATTTTTAAAATTGGACTATATGAGTTAGTCTTACAGGATTTTGATACTTATTGATACATTGACCTCAAAAATAATTGTTCAGTACCAGTTTATCAGTGTATACATGTACCTATTTCCCATATCCATCCTAACACCAGCACTGATTGTTATCAAACTTTTCAGGCTTTGTTAATCTTAAACGGGAAAAATGGTATTACAATATCTCACTTGAATTTTTAATTATCATTAACTCTAAAAATTAATTTAAAGCATTATCATTTATAATTCTGCTAACATAAACCATTTCTCATATTAAGAACTGGCCTAATCCTAACAGCGGTCTACAAGGCAGCTTTAGAAATTAGTAATTTTCTACAGTCCAATTTTCCTTTTGAACATAAATGCAAAAATCCTTAATGAAATATTACCAAGCTGAATCCAATGGTATTTCAAAAAGATTATACACCATGATCAATTGGGATTTATCCCAGTAAAGCAAGGGTGGTTTAAAACATGAAAATCAATCAATGTAATAATACAACACATGGGTAGAACTTGGGGAAAAATGATCTCAATAGATGCAGAAAAATGCATTCGACAAAATCCAGCACTTTATCTTAATAAAAACATCCAGAAAACTAAGAATAGAAGGGAACTTTTCAACATGATAAAAGCCATGTATGAAAGACCATCAGCTAACATCATACTCAATGGTGAAAGACTGAAAGCTTTCTCCCAAAAATCAGGAACAAGACAAGGAAGCCCGCTTTCACCACTGCTAGTTAATAGTTTAAAGTAAGTTCTAACAAGCAATTAGGCAAGAAAAATAAATAAAATGTATCCAGAATGGTAAGGAAGTAGTAAAACTATTTCTATTTGCAGACAACCTGATCTTAATAATAGAAAATCCAAAGAAATCCACAAGAAAATTATTAAAGCTAATAAATTCAGCAAAGTGTCAAGATACAAGATCAATACACAAACACCAATTATGTCTCTAACACTAGCAATGAACACTCTGAAGAAAAATTAAGAAAATTCAATTTGCAATAGCATCTAAAAGAATAAAATATCAAGAAATAAATGTAACTAAGGATGGGAAAGACTTGTACACTAACTACAAAATGCTGCTGAAAGAAATCAAAGAAGACTTAAATAATTAGCAAATATCCCATGCCCACAGGTTGGAAGACAACATATTTAAGATTATTAATGCCACCTGTGATAATTAATTTTCTGTGTCAACTGGGCTAGGTTATGATGTTCAATTGTTTGGTCAAGCAAGTACTGGCCTGATTGTTACTAAGGTTGTTTCATGGATTTCAATCATTTGTCAGTTGATTGCATCTATGGCTGATTACTTTTACAATCAACAAAAGAGATTGCCTTCAGCAAGGAGAGGAATCTTCTCAACCAATCATTTGGAGACCTTAAAGAGAGAACTGAAAATTTCAGCAGTCAGAAAGAATTCTCCCTGGGGAATTCATCATCACCTTCAATGAAGTTCCCAAATTACAGCTTCTTCTAGGGAAATCAAAGTCACCATTATATCCCCAACGTGTGCACTGCTCTATGGAATTTAGACTTGCCAATCCCCCCAAAGTTGCAAGACCCAATTCCTATAATAAATCCTTAATATTTACAAATATGTGTATGCATGTGTGTGCGTATGTGTATATCCCTTGCCACTTCTGTTTTTTTCTGGATAACCCTGACTGGTACACTACCCAAAGACACCTACAGATTCCGCACAATCTCTATCAACTTTATGTCAGCCTTTTTTCTTTTTTTCCAGAAATGGAAAAACTGATCCTCAAATTCATATTGAACTGCAAGGGGCACTGAATAGCAAAACCAATTTTTAAAAAATATATTTTTATGAGAGTTATGAACTTACAAAACAATTGGGAATATGTGTAGAATTCCCATACAACACCTTTCCACCAACACACTGCATTGTTGTGGAGCATTTGTTACAAATTATGAGATAATATCATCAGACTGATAATATCATCAGACCACTAACTATGGTCTATACTATATACTTGGTATATTTTTTCCATGCTCCCTATTGTTAACACAGTACATCTTTGGCACTGATGCAAAAATATTACAGTATTGCTGTTGACTACAATCATAGGTTCCATTAATTGTATTTTTCCCACACTTCTCCAAATTCTTACCACCTTGCAATAGTGATGTACATTTGTTCTAGTTCATAGATGGACATCCTTGTATTTGTACTATTAACCACAATTCTCATTCACCTCTGGGCTCACTGTTATTCAGTCCCTAGATTATTCTCTAGTTTTCTTTCAACTGACATTTACATCCTGTAGCAGGTGATATTATTTATGAATCCCCCAAAAAGAGAAGAATTATATTTGTAAACTGGTCTGTTCCTCTGGGTGTGATACCCTTTGACTGTATTTAATTCAAAGGCTTTACGTTTACTTGATAAAAAATTAGGGCTTTGATTTGACCACATCAGTAAGGCATGCTCCAGGGTGGAGTCCCCGCCCCCTTGGTGGACTGATAAAAACGGACACTCACTCGAGAAGAAGACATGGGAAGAGAGAGAGCTTCATAGACACAAAAGAGAGAGAACTCTGTCAGTTTTGATCCTGGAGCCGGGTTGAGAGATGAGTCATCCGCCTGATAGTTTGCAGATGAAGAGGATAGAGCAGCTGAGCAGCTGATAAGGCCTGGAAAGAAACAAGCCCTATACCACCCTACAGCTGAGATTGCAAGAAGCTGGGCTCATGCAGCCTTAAGTGGAAGAAGAAAAGAGAGACCAGGAAGAGATCACCCGCATCTTGCTTCAACACATGGCAAAAGACTTTGTGAGAAAGCAGCCTTGAGTTGGACTCTTTAGGGCCTTGTAACTGTAAGCTTTTACCCCAAATAAATAACCTTTATAAAAGCCAACAAATTTCTGGTATTTTGCATCAGCACCCCTTTGGCTGACTAATACACATCCCTAGACTACCCTTTCCAGCCATAATGCCATTTATAAATTAGCTGCATTAGTTCTACTCAGTATTATAGTGTGTTACCATCAACTCTATCCATTTCCACACTTTCACAGTCAAGTTAACTAAAACTTCTACATACATTAAGCAGCAGTACACCTTCTCAGCCCTCCTCTTATCTCCTAATAACCCATACTCTAGATTTTAACTCCATGCATTTATTCTTTGGTATTTAGTTCATATTAGTGAGACCATGCAATATCTGTCCTTTTGTCCCTGGCATCTTTCACTTAACATAATGTCCTCAGGTTTCATCCATGTCATCATATGTGTCCCAAATTCATTTTTTCATACATTTATCCAACATATGTATATACCATATTTTGTTTATCCAAATGTGGTTGATGGACACTTGGATTGTTTCCATCTTTTGGCAATTGGGAATAACGCCACTATGAACATCAGTGTGCAAATATCTGTTCATGTCAGATTTCAGTTCTTCTGGATATATTCCGAGTAGAGGAATTGCTTGATCATATGGCAGTTCTATATTTAGCTTCCTGAGGAACTGCCAAGCTGTCTTCCACAGAGGCTGCACCATTTTACATTCCCACCAATAGTGAAGGGATATTTCTATTTCTCCACATCCTCTCAAGCACTTATTTTCTGTGTTTTTAATAATGGCCATTCTATGTGGTGTGAGATGCTATCTCATTGTCATTTTGATTTGCATTTCCCTAATAGCTAGTGATATTGAACATTTTTTTCATGTGCTTTTTGGCCATTTGTATTCCCTCTTTGGAGAAATGTCTATTTAAGTATTTTGCCCATTTTTAAATTGGATTGCTTGCTTTTTTATTGTTGAGTTGTATGATCTCTTTATGTTGAATGGAAAAAATATTTTCTCCCATTGAGTGGGCTGCCTTTTCATCTTATTGACATCCTTTTACTTACAACAGTGTTTTTGAGGAGGTTCCATTTTTCCATGTTTTCTTTCATTGCTTGTGCTTTCAGTATAAGGTGTAAGAATCCACCACCTACTACCAGGTCCTGAAGATGTTTCCCTACATGTACTTCTAGGAGCTTTATGGTTGTAGATTTTATAGTTAGATCTTTGATTCATTTTGAGTTAATTTTTGTATAAGGTGTGAGATAGGGGTCGTTTTTTCTTTCTTTTGGGTATCCAGTTCTCGCAGCATGATTTGTTGAATACTGTTCTACCCCTGCTGGGTGGGTTTGACAGGTTTGTCAAAAATCACTTGACCATAGATATGAAGGCCTGTTTCTGAACCATCAATTCAGTTCCATTGGTCTATGTGTCTATCTTTATGCTAATACCATGCTGCTTTTACCACCTTAACTAGACGATATGATTTAAAATCTGGAAGTGAGAGTCCTACGACTTTGCTCTTCCTTTTTAAAATGTTTCTTGCTATTCGGGGACCCTTACCCTTCCAAATAAATTTGCTAATTGTGCTTTCCATTTATTTTTAAAATGCTGGTGGAATTTTATTCCTTCTCCTTGCTTTAGGAATAGTTTGCTGTTCTTTTTCTAGTTCTTCTAGCTGTGTAATTAAGTCATTCATTTTAGCTCTTTCTTCTTTTTTTAATGTAAACATTGAGGGTTATAAATTTCCCTCTTAGCACTGCCTTCACTGCATCCCATAGGTCCTGATATGTTGTGTTCTCATTTTATTTTGTCCCAAGATATTTACTGATTTCTCTGGCAATTTTTTTCCTTGACCCACTAATTAAGAGTATGTTGCTTAATATCCATATATTTGTGAATTTTCACCTTTTCCACTTGTTGATTTCCAATTTTATTCCATTATTATCAGAGAAAGTGCTTTGTATAATTTTGATATTGTTGAATTTATTGAGATCTGCTTAGTGAATCAAAATATAATCTATCTTGGAGAAAGATTCATGAGCACTTGAGAAGAATGTATATCCTCCTGTTTTGGGTACAATGTTCTATATATGTCTATTAGGTTTAGTCCATTTATCATATTATTCAAGCACTCTGTTTCTTTATTGATCCTCTGCTCAGATATTCTATCCAATGCTGAGAGTAATGTATTGAAGTCTCCAATTATTATTGTAGATATCTATTTCCCCCTTCAGTTTTGCCAGTGTTTGCCTCATGTAATCTGGGGCATCTTGGTTAGATGCATATACATTTATGATTGTTATTTCTTTCTGGTGAAATGTCTCTTTTATTAATATATAATGTCCTTCTTTGTCTCTAATAACAGTTTTGCTTTTAAAGTCTATTTCGTTCGATACAAGTATAGCTACTTCCACTTTTTTTTTTTTTTTTTT
>JAQZBX010045997.1:0-20888 GCA_029593785.1 Cabassous unicinctus | reverse complement strand
ATGAAGAGGCCTGTATGAAGAGGAACTGAGGACCTTGACCAACAACTCTGGCCAAACTCTCAGTCAGAAGCCAGCAGTAACTGGCCAGCCATATAAGTGAGCCACCTTGGGAGTGAAATTCCAGTCCCAGTTGAATTGCCCTCTGATGCCACGTGGAGCATAGATGAGCTTTCTCACTAAGTTTTGTCCAAACTGCTAATTCAAAAGGAAAATACATGATTATTGCTATTTTAAGTCATTTATTTTTTGGCAATAAATAACTGTAACAGAGGGATGACTACAGGATCTTAAAAATGGGCTACCTTTATGGTCCACGGGCAGGATGAAGCTCAAGAAATAGGATGTTAAGTGAACAAAGCCAGATACAAAAGAGTACATACTATATAATTCCACCTACATACATACATAGAACAGACAAAACTCATCTATAGTGATCAAAAAATAGTTGGTGGGATGGATGGTTTAGGGCAGGGGTTCTTAACAAGGGCTCCGTGAGCTTGAATTGAAATTCAAAAAACATTACTCTTGTGGAGACGTGTTGGAGTGGGTGTGGTGTATTTATTAAATAATATGCAGTATAGTGTGGACTTAGAAAGAGGTCCATGATTTTCACCTGATTGGCAAAGGGGTCTGTGGAACAAAAATTTAAGAATCCCTGGTTTAGGGACTGACTGGGAAAAGTCAAGAAGGAGCATTTTGGGATGATGGAAATGTTCTTTATCTTGATTGAGATGGTGGTTACACAAGTATATATATTTTTCAAAACTCATCAAACTGTTCTCTTAGGTTGGGTTCATTTTATTGAATGTAAATCATACCCTTATTATGTTTATTAAAAAAACATACATGATTATTTCTCTCCTATACCAAATATGCTCAATGGATCCATGCCAGTTATAAAATTTAATTATAATATCCAAATTCCTTTCTCTGGGATTTTAGGCTGTCCATGATCTGGCAAATGACTTCTTCATGACACCCTTATTCAACCCATGCTCATGCTTTATCAATCTACTCACCATCTCCAAACAAGTATGCTCCTTTCTAGCACCATGACATAGCTCTTTCTGTTCCCTCCTCATGAAAGTCTTTCCCTCAATTTTTTATTTTTATTTTTAAAATTTTCAAAATCCTACCTGACTTTTTAAGACTATAGTTTAATAAAAAATCTTTCTGGCTTCCACAGTCTGAATTTTCATTTTCTTTTTGAGCTACCACAACACTCTACTTGTCCCATTCTCATGGAAGGCATATTAATATGGCTTACATTATAATTAGATATGTAGATGTCTGTCTCCATCATCAGGCCTATCTTTTTCTTGTTCACATTGTAACTCTGACAGTTATTTCTACATAGTAAATACTCAATGAATATTAAGAGCTGAATTATCCCAAGAATTCTAGAACTATGCCTAGTTCTAGGAAAGGTCTGACTATTAATTATGATTACATTCTTCTTTTGTACAGCAGTTATATTTCCTGACACTGCAAACTATCAAACTAGCTTTATTTTCTTCTTGTTATATGACATCCTTGTCATAAACGCCCTTCCTCTCTCCTCCAGCCCTTTTTAAAAGCTCTATTTTATTGTCATTTTCCTTTTATTCCTGTAACCATCCTTTCTAAAATCATCTTTTCTTCTACTTTGGCTGGCTGGCTTTACTTTGGGCCAGCTGCACTTTGACTGCTCTTCTTGTCTCCCACCCTTTGTCCCATGTGAACATCAAGAATTCTGGCTCCCTCTGCCTGCTTCCATCAATGATCCCTTCTCCACCCACCTCTATATTCCGGAATGTTGTAGAATCTCTCTTTAGGCTGCCTCTTTTCCCACTCTCTTTGCTGTTACAGCTCAAACTTAAACGCACTTATTTACTAACATTTTAGTGGTATCTAGAGAGGGAATGAACACGTGGGTTCAGCCAGTTATTTTTAACTGGAAATTCGAGTATTCTAGGTATCCCAATCCTGAACTACTATTACACAATACATTCTGTTACTATATTATTTTTTTGTGCAAAACCACTTCTCTTTGGGGCTTAATGTCCTCATCTTTCAAATGATGGAAGTGGAAAAGATGAACTTTAAAATATTGTTTCGAGTTTAATGTTCTAGTGCACAAATAGGTATTTGTCAATATTGTAAAAATGTCATTATCTGCCTAGAACCCCAAAGCACTAGAGGGAGTGTTACTTATCAATAGCCACAACATTTAGTCACATATTTTCTCCAGATTTCCTAGGACATTTTCCACTAAAATGGGAGTGCAAGGTGACGAAGCTGTGCTTGTGAAAGTGGAAATCCTGATCATGGCAAAGTGAAACGTAGATTCTTTTCTGGAATGTTGCTGTGACTTCTAGAGCTTCTGTGAACTTTATGTGTGCAGCTAAAAATATTATTTTTCATTAAAAATTGAATTAAACAGAAGTTCCCATAATTCAGAGGTCTAGGATGGTCACTGTTGGAAATAATATAGTTAAGTAGGGAAAATTGAAGAGGGGTAGAGGAAGAGAACTCCCTGAATATGTATGGAACCAAGGATGTATTACCATTGAAGCACAAGTCTGGGCTCTCTCTGACCTGTAAGGAAAAGAGGGATCTGCCAGAAAATGCTAACAGCCTGGTGCCTGGACTTCAAAGTCAGGAAATGGAGTCAGAATGAAGTAGGATTGTCAATACTGCAAAAATACCCTGGGGAGAAGAGTTGCTTGCAAAGTAAGCAACCTAACTCACTATTAATATTAATGCTTTGGTTATACAGAAAGGAGATCACATTTCTGCACCTTAGAATCCCCTCAGGGTATATTTTTGCTTGCTTCTCATTTTCCATAGAGACTCATGTTATCAATTTAACATGTAAACTACTCTATTGTGGTTCAGGGCGCCCACTCGGGTGGGGTAAAAAGGGAATACTTGCCAATTCCCCTTTCGGAAATGAGAACCTTAGAAAACAATGTTTGTTTTTCATTTTTTTCTTCAAAATGACATAACAAGAAACATAAATGCTAACAAGGCCAAAAAGAACCCATTAAACACACTCGCATGTATAATTTACTGAGTGTACAGTAGCTATGTGAGCCAAACAAATTCCAAAAACTCATTTTTGCAACCAAATGAGGAAAGGCATAGCAGGCATCTGAAGTTCATAACAGATGCTGTTGTGAGCCTGGTGAAGAAAAAAAAAACCACAAATGCCATTCTCAATATCATTTCACACAGAAACCCTTACTCTCAGATATTACCCAAGTACACCATTATGCATGCAGTAAATTAACAACACATTCCTTAAATAATTCAGATCCTTCATTTTTCTGTTCTCAGGGACTTCTAATGGGATACATGCCACACCGGTTACCTCCTTTGTTCTTTAAAACCTACAAATTTCTCTGGGCAACATTATTCATTTTTCAGATTTCAAATCCCACTTTTGAATATTTTTGTTCCAAATCTTGGCAGTTATTTTCATTGCGTGGGTGACTAAGACATGTTTCAAGGAACATGTAATGTCCTTATTAGACTCACACTTTCAGAGGCAGAGGTGTTTTGTATTGATAATTAGAGAAATCTAGGAAATCCTGTTTTTCCATGATGATACTCTCGATTCTGCCACTTCTGAAAGGTTTCCAAGGCACACGATCACCTATGGCTACCCCTACAAAAATGTAAAGGAATGAGGGAATTCAGGGCCTGGTTACACACAGGTGAGCTGGAATGAGCAGAGTGGGGAGCATAACTTAATAGCAAAGGGCAGACTGCGGTGCTCTCCACGCTTAGAGATCAATCGCCTCTCCACATAAAATGAAGTGGTCGTATTTCTAAGCACCTTCTCAGCAGCTCCACTGCACCCTTTATTTACGCCTTGACTGCACATGTCCTATTGTATTTCATGGGAGCTGATGGCATAATTTCCAACAGAGTCTTACAAGTTAAGACATCGGTGACTCAAGGTTTTATAGGAAATCTGCCTTCAGGAGGGATGGAATGGTTATATGTACCTGTTTCCTTTCCAAATTTATCACCGCCTGGAGAGCTTACTGTATTAATTTTATGCATGGGTGCCTTATTTGTTTCATATGAAATATAGCACTAGGCTACTGGAGCAAAATATCATTAGGTCTGGAAAAGGATTGGGTCACTAATGCTTTGTCATCAAGGATCATTGGACACAGATTCTCTGCAATCTTTCATGTGTTTATTAAGTGACCATAAATATCAAATAGAGGATTTGGTGTGTATGTGGAAAGGGGTGGCATTTGAAATCTGTCAGCAAAGTGACGTTCCCCTCAAAAGTCAGATATAAATGTGGCAGTGTCGGTCACCAGGCCACTCCAGGGCACCTGTGGTTTTTTTTGTCTTCCTTTTCTGACTCTATGGCTGTGGCAGTTTGAAGTTATTTTATGAATCCTAAAAGATTATTTAAACTAATCTATTCCTGTGGGTGTGATACCCTTTGATTGTATTAAATTTGGTTGAGGGACACTTGATTAGATTACTTGATAAGGCTGCTTTTGGGCTTTTGATTAGACTAAGTCAGTGAGACATGAGCAAGCTTGGGTCTCCACCCTCTGGCTGCATCTAATATAAAAGGAGACAGAGGAAAAGGAAGGCCTCATATTGATCCTGCCATGTGAGAGAAAGGACTCCAGTTTCACCCACAGCTGAGCTGCAAGGAGAGACACACCCCAGAGGCTTAAAGAGCCAAGGCCCAGGGAGAGATGAGCCATATGCCTGAGAGCTTGCAGCTGAACTTGGGAAGAAAGCAGAGCAGGAAGACTGATAGAGGAGGCCCGGAAAGAGACAAACCCTATGCCTGGTTTCCCTCAGCTGAGTACCAGGAGATAAGAGATTCTGGAGGGGAAGGCAGGGACCTTGGCAGAGATAGGCGGCCATCTTGCTTCACCACATGACCGCCGACTTTGGTGAGAAAGCATCTCTGCTGGTGCTTTGATTTGGAGATTTCACGACCTTGGAACTGTAAGCTTTTACTCCACGTGACTCCCCATTATAAAATCCCACACATTTCTGGTACTTCGCATCTGCGGCCCTTTGGCTAACCGAAACAACGGCATTGGTGGGAAAGAATATCTTTGCCAGATTTCAGTTCTTGGGAAATTTTCTGATGGTATAAGGCCTAATGGCCTAAATTGTTTTGCAGGAAAGAGAAAGTCAGGATGGGGTTGGAGGGAGGTAGAGATGGAAATGATCTTCTTTATTCCTTCATGTAGTGATTAATAGCAGATTCAGACTGTGTAGGCTTGGTTTTCAGCACTGCTGCTTGTAACTCTGAGATCTTAGGCAGGCTAATCAATCTCTCTGGTTCTCGGTTACCCAAACATCACATAACTCTACATTATCCCCATTTCATTGTTAGAATCTGGGGCATAGGGAGTTTAATGATTTTCCTGAGTTCACATATTTAATAAGAGGCAAAGCAAAGGTTTAAACCCAGACTGTCTGTCTCCAAGTCCATGCTTTTTACATATTCTATTGCCTTCAATTCATGTAAAGCATGTAGAACAACACCTGGCATTTAATAAATGCTTAATATAGATGAGCAAGTTAGCTATTATTATTATAATTCAATAAATATTTGTAAAGCCTAATTGTGCCAGACCCTCTGCTGGATGCTAGGAGTATAAAAGTGAGCCAAAGCCAATATTGCCCTCATGGAGATTATGGTAGAGTGGCAGAGAATGACACTTTAAAAAGTATACAAATAAATGTCTGACACAAACTATTCTCAGGTTGGTAAAGAGAGGATACATGGAACTCTAGTAGTATATGACAGGGGAGTCTGAATTAGACTAAAGTGAGGGGAAAGGCTTCCACCAAAGAAGTGAATGCTTGAGCTGTGATTGAAGAATGAGCAGGCATTAAACTAGATGGAGAAGAGTGTGGGGGTGATGAGGGAACCTGTTTGGGGAAACCCAAGATGGTAGGTGTGTCTGGAGTGTCGTGGCCAGAGGAGATGGAGGCACAAAATCAGATGGGAGAGGTTGGCTGGGAACAGATATTGTGCAGGACCTTGTGAGCAATGCCAGGGAGTTTGGATTCTTCCTAAATGCAATAGAAAGTCATTAAAGGGTTTTAAACTGAGGACTGATTGATTTGTGTAATAAAAAGATCCTTCTGGGATCATGATGTTCACATCCCCTCTCTAACTGCTACAGAATCTCCATAAAGTGTGATTACTCAGCATGGGGTATTCTGGAAGACTCAACCTTTCCCATCCCTTCTAAGCATATATATTTAAAGAGCATCAACTTTTAATGTTGCAATTGCTGCTCCAGGGTCCACAAATGTCTTAGGGGCAAACTCCCTCCTATCTTCAGTGAAGTCTAAGCATGTAACTTCTAAGCTGCCTCCTCTAAGTGTTAAGACTTATTATCTCATACCACTCTCACAGTACTGATGTTGGTCTCGGTGGTTTTCTTCCTTTTCTGGCTCCCTCTTGTGAACTATAATTTGTAGGTGTTACTTAATGTTGTGTGTGTGATCCATTTTCTTAATTTTTACACTCACATTTTGCCATCTTAACCTCTTCTAGTGATCTTCATTCTTTTATTCTACACACTCTTCATTCTTTCATCTAACAAATGTTTCTCAAAAAACCACTTCAGGTAGGTAAAGTGTTCAGTGGTGAAGGAAACAGACACACTCCCTGTCATCATGGACCCTGCTGTTTAGGTCTGGTGATGACTGCCACAGGTCCAGATATGCTCATGAGTGATCTGTTGGGCATGTCTCCAGCAACAACACATGGAAGTCTTGCTCCCAACAAGCTTACCATGATGATTCCAGATTTCAAACTTCAGAGCCTTCTTTGACCACCTCCTCTCCACTGCATGCCCTACTGTCCTATTTACCCTTGCTAACAAATTCTCCCTCTTGAGATGCTTGGCAGAAGCTTCTCCTGCCTTGTTCCTCACATTCATCCCTTCCTTTATTTTTCCCAAGCTACCATGTTAACTAAAGTTTGTTCTTTCGTATTCGGTTGATTGCTTTAATATTCTAGGTCTTGTGGATCTTTTGCCACACTTCCCTCCAGTCCTTGCTGCATCCTTGCTGGCCAATCTGTCTTCTTAAAGTACAGTTATGGTCATGTCTCCTCATCAAAATCTTCTGTGGCTCCCACATTCCAGCTGAAAGAAATCCCAACTCTTCAGCTCTACAATCCAGTTCCAAACTATCAATCCTGATTTTCTCCCCTCTAGACATCCTACATGTCAGTGAAACTGTAGTATCGCTCTTCCCCAAACACACCTCATGCTTTCTTACCTTTGATTTTTTGCTATGAATTTATCTCTATCTGGACTATCTTCCTCAAATATGTCATCTGTCAAAGTCTGTCTTTCAAGGCCCATCCAAAATGCCACCTACTTCATTAGGTTGTTTTGAGTTCCTCAAAAAGATAAGTTCTCTCTCTCTTTTTTTTTTTTTTGCCTGTGAGCAGGCAAATACTGATAAAAGACACCTTGTAAACAGGTGTTCATGTCAGGGGTTATTTATTTAATTATCATGCTTAAAAAATGCAAACCACTGTGCCAAGAACACTTTTTTGTTTCTCACGTATGGGGCTTATCCCATTCTATCTCATAATCCCCATTCATCCATCTTACAAATATTTGTTGAACATCTGCTGTGTTTCAGGCACTCTGTCATTAAGTGGACAAAAATGGACGACTACTGAGTCCATAAAGCAGGTGTGCATAAGGAGAAAGCGTCTCTTTGTTGGCCTGGCAGGAATTTTAAGAATTGGAACCTGGACATGTGGACATGTTTTCACTATACATAGTGAAACATGTTTTTCTATAGTAAATAAGGTGTGCCTGGGTGCTGATGTGGCTGGGGGTATAAAAGACAACAAACCCATAGTTCAAGCCCCTGGAAAGTGATGGATATTTCACTCTGTGCCTTAAATGCACCCCCATGAAGTTACAAGGGACTCAATGCTGTTTGTCTTTATCAGTGTTTGCATCTTTGTCTCGAATATACTTTGTTTTGTTTATTTGCTACTTTAGGAATAATCTAAAATAAAAACCAACTTTAAACTACATCCAGATGACAATTCTTACCTGAGATATATTCGGTCAGCATCCTTAGTACTCTATTTTTGACCACTCGAGCCACACAAAGGCAGTGTGCAGAATTTGGAGCTCAACACTACGGTATATGCATCTTTGACTAACTTCAGCATCTTTCAAGTTACACGCGGTCCCACTGGGCCTTTCCAGTTTAAGAAGCTGCAACATTGCACTTTCCAGAGCAACAGAGTGATGGGCCTGTGGTCATGTGACCTCGTTGAAGGCACATTTCTCCATATGTAGATAACCCCAAAGGCTGCCTTTCTTGTCCAGGGTAACAATGATTCTCAGTTCATTGAATTTCCACCAGGAGGGATTTTTCCTAAACACTCCTGGCTCTCATTTCATCCTCCTTTCCCAGGAAGTAGAATGAGTTACCTAGGTGGTAGGTTGATTGAGGAAGTTAATCTATTAAAATTCCGTGCAAGGTGGATTTAGCATGAAGCAAATGAAGCATTAGAACTCCTCATTTGTATGGGCCACTGCTATGGTCTTGGTTACAGATTCTTCAGTTGAAAGAGTATTTAAGATTGTTTGCTGCAATGAAATGCTTAAAATGCCCTAAAATCCTGCAGCTTACATAGGAAAGAAACTCAATAGAGGATTACCTAAATTCAATAGCCATCCTAAAATCGTAGATGCTATTACTGATAATAATTTGTGAAGACAAAGGAAATTTTTATAAACTCTCAAAATAATATTTTTATCAATCATGCTGGAGGAAGAATTGAATTATCATTCTATTCTTTTTACAGAAAATATTACAAGATTTTTCATCATATGAAAAGGCAGAATATTCAGCAAAAATAAAATGTAGCAAGAATATTAGAGAGGTGTGCCTGGCAGTTAATTAATAAAAGTATTTTGTTATTTTGTTATTTGTTGTATTTGTTAGCTTAACGAATTTTAAAAATGTGATTTCTCTCATTCTAAATGAATATTTAGTTCATCCTTAATTTTGTATTTATAAGTTTTCATTCTTTTTTCTTAAAAAGTTCTTCAAATTGTATAGGTTTCAAGCTCTTCCAAACCTGGATCCATCCCTGACTTTCTGGGTATTGAACCTAGGTGAGTGTTTGCTCTGCAGATCTAAACTATCCCTGATGGGTGTTCCAAAGTCTAGATTAGTGGTTCTCTAATTTCCTCCTGCATCAGAATCACCTGCATGGCCTGTTCCACAAACCCCTTCTGATTCAGCAGGTCTGGGTGGGACCCGATTTGCATTTCTTACAAGATCCCATGTGATGCTGAGGCTGCTGTTTCCAAGGACACATTTTAAGAACCACTGGTTTCGTCTTTGGAGTAGGAGTCTTTGGCCACTTAGTTAGGCTATCTAAGATATGCCCTTCAAAATAGCCTTATCAGTATTGACAGTGATATTTTATACATTATTTATTATGCCCATAGTATTGCAATGATGGTAACATCTGAAATCTATTAAGTGAGGTGCTTTTGTTACATGAAACAGTTCTACATATATTATATCACCTATAGCTTTTTGTATTTTCAAAATCAAATTTCAATATGTATTTGGAAAATCAACAATTTATATTTTGAAGTGACTTATTTATTTTTTGGTCATGATAGAATTGATTAAATGGAAACCATTCTACAAGAACTCATCAAATTCATAACCTTCACCTCATACTAGAAGTTGAATTTTATAGGCTATAGATTGGTGTGCACCTTGCGAGCATAATTTGCCAAGCTCTGGAAATCTGAAACAGTTTGAAGTTTCTTAATACATTTCATTTTGAATTTTATCTTCTTAATTAATTTTATGCCATTTCACTATTTGATCTGGCTTAGTAGTTCTAAGGAAATATATTTTAATACTTGTTTAATGTTCAATTTATCTTTCTCACCAGAAACAAATTCCCTTATGATGGTTTCTCTATAATATAGCTGTTAGCTTCATTCAGTAACAACCAAAAAGATTGTGGCATTTCTAGCTTTCTCTTTAGCAGGCCCTAAAACAGCTGACCACTGATCCTCTAGTGAACAGTGGCTTGAGAATGCAAGTCATTTCTTTCTTTGAATGTCTAGGTACCTCATGGAAATGGGAAGTCTTTAACTCCATATTATGCCTCTTTGCTTATTATCATTCCATTTGGAAAAACATGTCACATAGGGCCAAAGAGATCCAGTTATGCCATGGATTCTGCTTAAATGAATACCTGATGAAGCGATAAACCTGTTTTAAAATGAATTTGCTGCTCCCATCAATTTTCTGTGACTCTGTTGCCAGGCTGAAAAATGTATCAAATAATGAAACTTGATAATCTGACCCTGCTAAATGCTACAAGCAATGTCCCAGGCTGCACATGTGGTGAGCACCTTATTTATTTAATTCTTGACTTTAAAAAAAGCCTCCATAGAGTAATGTCTTTTCCTTCTTCCAGATAATGCAGTCAAAAATCTTCTCCATAGGAAATGTTAACAAATTGCATTGGGTTATTTGGACAAACATAGAATTAATTTGCATTACATACTGTGTGACATTGTCATTAATGTGATGGAGCAGAGGGAGCAAAAAATGCCTGATTCCTCAGGCTGGCTCTCCCACTGGACCGTCGGTCATGGGAGGCCGCAGCAAACTGGGCAGCTCTTCTCCTAATTGGCAGTTGGCAGGGCACACCTGGTGAGGTTCTCTTCTCTTTTGCATCCTTTTCAACTCCATATGAACACTCCTTGAGGTGAGGGAACACATTTTGATTCAAAAGTTATTATCTGGATTGGAAATCCATGCCTCCCAGAAGCACAACTTTTATCTGAGTGCCTCATTTTACCCTGCTGAGAGATTAGCACACCTCACAAGAGCACTGAAACTGATTGTTACAACAAATTAATTACATGTACAGAAGGAGTTATTCCGTTGCATGGAAAGGGCTAGAAAAGGCAGCATATATAATTTTTCTTAATAATTGAATTATAACGGAATGATTATTATAGCCACCTTGTTTCTTCTTTCAAAAATTTAAGGCTTAGGTATTATTATATTGGTGCCTGGGAATCAGTTTAATCCCTTTTCAGTATCACTCTTCTTATGCTGTTTTCTCATGTCTATGGAGCAGCTTTCACATGGTAACTTGGACTTATAATTACATTGTCCGTATGAAAATGCAGTGTTGACTCACCAACGTCAAAGATGGATATCAAACTTATTTATTTTCCAGTTATGATGATGAGTTTGTACTGAGCATGCCATACCTTCGGGCATTACTTGCTTTGTGACTACTAATACTTCTTTCTGAAATGAAAGCTTAAGTCTTCAGTAATGGGTACCTATTGCTTTAGCCTCTATTTCCCCTTCTGATAACAGCACCCTAGTTTTCCTTCAGGGAACCAGCCCTCACGCATTTCAATCCATTTTGTTGGGCTGGGGTTTGATCCTCTCCTGGGCCCTGGGGACAGGAACCAGGTGTGGTCCATGAAAGCCAAGCATCCTCTGAGACAAACTGACTGTTTCAGGGAAGGGCATGTGGTCATGAAACCCGGGATTCTTGCTGGAAATTTTGGAAAAGAGAAGTTTTATATTTTTTTCCTGGTGTGGCTAAACAGGTAGGATATAATTCAAGACCCTGGCTGAACATCTGTGTCAGTATATGGGGAAAGCCTATATGGAGAGTGTAGACCTGAGAGATAGAGGGGTACAGATGCCTGAAGTCTGAGGGTCTGGATCCAGCTGTGCTTGAAGTAGACTCCTGGGCTTTAGAATTATGTGAGCCAGAAAAACCCTCTTTTTGTCGGATAGAATTGGTTCTCTGTTACCTGTAACCGAAAGCGTATTCTCACCTACACTTTCTGTGGTCATCACACCTTTGAAATTAACAAGGAGAAAATTGCAACTAGAGTTCTCCTAAATCATATCCCTGTATTAAAGAGTCTGGTGTATTGTGTTCCTAGCTGATTTCTCTGCTTATCGTCCTTGTTGATCCTAAGGCTCAGAGTTCCTGAGGCAGGAGGGAGTTAAGAGTTTCTTACTTTAAAGAGGAAAAACTTGGAAATTCGTAAAGCTTTCATGAGCAACTGGGTATGCTATTACTCCTTTCTGTATCTGAGTATGAAGGCCCTGTCTTCATTTAGAGTCAAGACAAAACAAAACATGAGAGAGAGAAAGATGTAAGAATTGTGGTTTTTGTGTGTATATTGTTTGTAAATTGCTTATTCTGTAGAATGTCCCATCTTTTATAGAGCAGTGAGCTGGAATTGTTGATAAATGGGTGTAAAGTATTTTTTAAGTAATGACTATTCAGTTTAAATTTATTTGTAACGATTCTCATATGAAAATACATTTAATTAGGTGGAAAAGAAATGGCCATATGAGAAGAAGGTTTTTAACCCCCGCCTGTGTAGTTTCATGCCATTTTATTTGAGTGCCTACTCCCTCTCCTTGGCTCATGTGGACTGTTTCGGTCTATGATTTATTTGCACAGTGTTGATCATTTGGTCATAGAGGTCTGTACTACCATAATGAAGGACTGTTTGAACTGGGATAAAGGTAACCTCTAATTGCCTCTTTCCTGCTCTTGGGTTATAAATTCTGGGACTCAGAATAGAAGCCTTGACTCTTTGAACAGCCAGTGCCCTGTTTTTCATTGGCCTCGGTTGTTCCATGGGTCAGCAGGCTACAACTAAGCATCTGGCCACGTGCAGGGATGATAGAAGCTAATTAGCTCTGATGGGAATCAAATGTAGGATCCCGGCATTGTTAGACTTTTCCTTTAGCTACCTGAGCAGACCAGTGAGAAGCTGGCAGGTCCAGTCTTTACTGGGCCACAGGCCTCACTAACACAGGTGCATATTGCATCTGAAAAGGAAGGAGCTGAAATCAATAACCTCATGCAGCCCCTCCTTGGACCTGCCCCCTAATACCTAACCAATGAAATAATATCAATACATTGAAGTGACTTCTTTTGGGTGGTGGGAGGGAGGGAAGCTTAACCTTCTCCAAGGTAACATTTTCTCCCTTTACATATGGTTTGACTATAGCCTACAAATTGCAGGCCAATATCCTAAGCCTTGCGTTTTAGGATACCTCATTTAATCTTCATCTGTGAAGTATTTCTTATCATTTCCATTTAAAACTTGGAAGACTTGCCCATGGACACATGACTAACTAGTGGAAGATCTTGGATTATAACCTAAGTGTTTGATTCCAAGTTGAGGGCTTTTTGCTCTCCCCCAAAACAACTTCAGGATGTAAGGAAAATATATTACTTCTCTTAAACAGTAAAAATAAAAAAAATTTAGAAGAACATAAATAAAATATATTATAAATAACTCCATGCCAACCATCCAGAATGAATAATTGTTTACATTTTATTTTTCAGATCTCCTTTATTAAAGAAATAAATCCTTACAAATATAGTTAATTTCTCTTTTGTTTCATTATGGTCTGGTCCCATGGTGATACTGGAAAAAGTACCGACCTAGCTGCTGAGCTTTTGGCAGTCTGCCTGGGGGCCCACCTATATGCTACATGGCTGCCTTGGCTCAGTCTAGTGATTTCTATTTTTATTTTTCTCTCTCTCTCTCTCTATTTATCTATCATCTATCTATCTATCTACCTATCTATCTATTTTTCTATCTATCTAATCTCTATCTTCATATAGGCAAGTACCCTGAGAATTTTCAGCACTTTTTAAGCTTCTTTATACTGTGTCTGATACCTTATTACCTGGTTTAATGCACATAGTATTCAGGTGTGTCCTCACACTTTACAGGAATCAAAATCCCAGATGTTCTTTCCAGTTCCCAGTTCTCCATTTTTTAAAAATATAAGAATATTTATATTAATAAGCTCCCATTAAGGGTAAAAAAGGAAATACACTAAGTGAAAGAAACTATATAAGAAGTACTACATATTGTTTGACTCCATCTATGCAAAATATAAATACAAATAAATTAGAAGGAAACAATAGCAGCTATGTATGGCAGGGAGAGTATAGAGAAATTGAGATTAAGGGATAGAGCTTTTTTATGGTCTGGTTTTTGTTTATTATTATTATTGTTGGAATAATGAAATACTATAATAATGATTGAAGTGATGAATGCACAACTATGTGATTATACTAAATACAATTGATGGTACCCTTTGGATGGTGTGTACATTTTGCATGGATTGTATGCTTTATTAGTATGTATCAATAAAATTGATAAAAATATAAGAATAGGCTATGGCAAATTCTGGAATCTGTTTGATCTGGTGGCTGTACAAAACTCCTGTTTGTTTTTATTCTATTTCCAGCTCTTGTGTTTATTTACATATTTTTCAAAATATCCACATGTTTTTAATTTTTTGTACTTTGTAACCTATTAGCATTATGTGTGTGAGTGTGGCCGTCCTCTTGACTGGAAGCCTTTAAGTTATTTATTTAAGAAATTATTCTATTAAATAAAAATGTCAGCTAAAATGATAATACAACAGAGAAAGAGAGATTGGATTAATTAATAGAATGTTTAGAGCAGGGACGATTACTCATATTTGCATTCTCTGTTGCACTGGCCATAATGTCTTGCGTATAAAAGCACTCATTATACATTAGACCTTTGGCATTTGCAGATTTAACATTTGTAGTTTTGAGTTTTCTCAAGTGACCTCCAGAGGGCCATAAAAGTTTGCTTCTCCTAGCATGTGCATCTCAACATAACTTTTTGCTTCTCTATTCTTTATTAAGTAATTTTCATTACCATCATCAAGTGGTCATAACTGAATTTTTTGTGTTTTGTACAAAATAGAGTTGAAATAAGAGGTATAGTTTAATAAAAAAGAAAAAAAGTAATAAAATTATGGTTTGATATGGAAAGGAAGCAGGTAATTTCCAACAGAAAGTAGTTCTGGAGAAAAGTGAGATACTTTGCAAAATTATCTGAATAGTGAATTTAAGGATTTGTAGAGAATTCTGGAATTATTCCTAATGAATGTGAAATATCTTCTGTAAATATTTGTTTACTGGAAATAGTTTGAAGTAGTCTTGAAAGGTGCCCATGTGATCAGATTTGAGAAACACTAGGAAGACCCCACTGTCTCTAAATTCTCCCCTCCTACTTGTCATCGTACCTAATATTTCAGCATGAGAGATTCATTACGTTTTGCTAAGTATTGACCTCTCCATGAACACATATCTAACATTTCTATTCACCTGTTAATGTAAAGGGAGCAAGCACATTGCCATCAAAACTTTTGACTCAAGATTTTCTAGATACAGTCTACCAACATTTATTGAGCACCCTTTAACTATCCCAGTCACTCTTTTACAGACCAGTCAGAAAATGGGTCGAAAGAATTATTAAAACATAATGAATGAAGTGCTATTAAAATGCATGAGAAGAAGGCTCTGAGAACTTAGAGGAGGGAACAATGAAGGATTCCAGGAGAAATCAGGAAAATCTTCAGAGACGAGGTCACATTTGTGCTGAGTCTTATGAAGAACTAGTAGGAATTTTCCCACTAGGAAGAAATGGGTATACACTTCTCAGGCATTCTGGGGGCACTTAGTCCAGATGTGGAAGGTGGAGAAATAGGGAAAAAACTAGGGTATGGGAAAAGGGGTGGGGTGTTTCAGGCAAAATTTCACAATTGTGCTGTCATTTGCGCCAGCCAGTTATTAAAGTATAAGACAAATCCTTTACTCGGCGATACTAAGCCCTATTCCCTGTCTGGGTAAGACCTCATTGCTTTTTTTTTTTTTTTTTTAACAGGAAGACTGGGTAGAGTGAAGATAATGTTTGCCTAGAGGTCCAAAGGCTTAGCTTCTAGGCCATTTTCACCACTGATTAATCATGTAATTTTGTACAAATCATTTAACCTCTTTGAGATTTACTTTTCCCAATAAGATAATATGATAACAGCTGTTCTGTCAGTTCAGTGAGTTCTTTGAAGAATAAATTTAAATAGCATATTTGAAAATATGTTGAAAAATTGCAATGTACTATACAAATATAAGATTAGGCTTGAACTATCATTCAGTAAGTTAATGGGTCAGATTAATGAAGGAATCACCAGGGATGATGTGTGGCACAGAGTAAGTAGTATGGAGAATGTTTGCTCAAAACGCATTTTTTGGATTGCGTTTGAGCTGCTTTGAGGATTAGCTCTCATGTACTATATACATAGTTATTGACACCCCTATTCTACCATTTTGCAAATGGGGCTATGAATATAGCTGGGGGTATGCAAACCCATTTTCACCAATAAAGAAACAACTCAAAGGAATGCTACATTGCCAGGAAATCAGGGGATTCACCTTTGAACATAAGCAACCATTACTTTACTGATGAAGGAAAGTGATTTAAGCCGTTACTTCCTTAGGAAGTACTTGTTAATTCAGCAGAAACTGGGACCCACATCTCCCATTACACTGGGTATTTTGGGAAAAACATCATTTCTACTTTTGTTTCTTGTGCACGATACAAAATTAGCTAAAGACGAATAAGCTAAAGCAGTAACCTTGAATTGTGTGAAAGTTAAGGAAAATTTAATGCCAAGAGTTATACATCTGCAACTGAAATTAGTCCCAGTGCACACCTTCTGCTCTCAGATTCTAGGCATGCCAATAAAATACCAGAATACATGCAATACAATGAAAATTGGTTCTTTGGGTATCACAGCATCTTGACTTAGAGGGGCTTTAACCTTGGCCTCATGCTTCCTGTGGGGCCTGTTGCCGATGTTGCAGAAGTACTGAACTATCAAGCAGCACACAGAATTTTTCATCTGAGTAAAATTAAAAGTGAAACCTTCAAAGTCTTATCGATTTCAGACATGTTCCATATGCATTAAATTGAAACTAATGGACTGAAAAATGAGCATTTCAGCACGTATACATTTGTATGAGAATAAATTGCTCACATGCCCTTTATCCAACAATCTATGTGTTTATCTACATGGGTAGGTAACACCAGAGTATTCTGTTGAATCTCTCTGAGATAACTGAGAATCAATTTTCATTCTGGCTACTAAATTTTGCTCAACATTAATCTATCATTACCTCTTGGATTTGCTTCTCTAAAATATGGCTGGACAAGATTTAATGAATGTTTTTGAGCCCTGGAAACACTGAATAAGGGTGTTAGCATGAATAGAATATAGAAGAATTTATGGTTATACAGTATTAATGATCTACTACTCATAGTCACAGCATGTCTTTATTTGGCTTGTTCTTTGTGTTATAATTGGTATTTCCACAACTCTACAGGCATACCTCATTTTATTGCTCTTCACTTTATTGTTCTTTGCAGATATGGCTATTTTTTTTCACAAATTGAAGATTTGTGGCAACCCTGCATTGAACAAGTCTATCAGTGCCATTTTTCCAATAGCATGTGCTTACTTTGTGTCTCTGTGTCACATTTTGGTAATTCTTGTAATATTTAAATGTTTTTCATTATTATTATGTCTGTTCTGGTGATCTTTACTGCTACTATTCTAATTGTTTTGGGGTACCATGAAGCACATACCCATATAAGACGGTGAACTTAATCAATAAATGTGTCTTCAGACTGCTCCACTGACTGGCCATTCCCTGGTCTCTCTCCCTCTTCTCGGGCCTTCCTGTTCCCTGAGACACTAAAATATTGAAAGTAGGCCAATGAATAACCCTACAGTGATTTCTAAGTGTTCAAGTGAATGGAATAATTACACATCTTGCACTTTAAATCAAAAGCTAGTAAGGATTAAGCTTAGTGAAACAGGCCTGTCGAAAGCTGAGAGGCCCAAAGCTAGGCCTCTTGTACCAAACAGCCAAGTGTGAATGCAAAGGAAAAGTTCTTGAAGGAAATTCAAAGTGCTACTCCTGTGAATGCACAAATGATAAGAAAATGAAACAGGCTTATTACTGATAAGGAGAAAATTTTAGTGGTCTGGATATAAAATCAAATCAGCCACAATATTCCCTTAAGACAAAGCAAGGCCCTAAAACTCTTCAATTCTGTGGAGGCTAAGAAAGGTGAGGAAACTGCAGAAGAAGAGTTGAAGCTAGCAGAGGTTGGTTCATGAGGTTTAAGGAAAGAAGTTATCTCCATAAATAAAAATGCAAGATGAAGCAGCAAGTGCTGATGTACAAGCTGCAACAAGTTATCTAGAAGATCTAGCTCAGATAATTGATTAAGGTGGCTACACTAAACAGCAGATTTTCAATGTAGACAAAACAGCCTTATATTGGAAGAAGATGCCATCTAGGACTTCCATAGCTAGAGAGAAGTCAATGCCTGGCTTCAAAGATTCAAAGGACAGGCTGACTCTCTTATTAAGGGCTAATGCAGCTGGTGACTTTAAGTTGAAGCCAATGTTCATTTATCAATCTACAAATCCTAGGGACCTTAATAACTATGCTAAATCTAGTCTGCCTGTACTCTGTAAATGGTACAACAAAGTCTGGATGACAGCACATTTGTTTATAACATGTTTTACTGACTATTTTAAGCCCATTGTTGAGAACTATTGCTCAGTAAAAAAAGATTCCTTTCAAAATATGAGTGCTCATTGACAATGCACCTGGTCACCCAAGAGCTCTGATAGAGATTTACAATGATATTAATGTTTGTTTTCATGTCTGCTGACACAGCGTCCGTTCTGCAGCCCATTGATCAAGGAGTCGTTTTGATTTTCAAGTCTTACTACTTAAGAAATACATTTTGTTGGGCTATAGTTGCCATAGATAGTGATTCCTCTGATGTCTCTGGGGAAACTAAGTTGAAAGCCTTCTAGAAAGAATTCGCCATTTTAGATGCCATTAAGAACATGCATGATTCAAGGGAAGAGGTCAAAATATAAACATTAAGAGGAGTTTGGAAGAAGTTGATTCCAACCCTCATGGATGACTTTGAGGGGTTCAAGACTTCTGTGGAGGAAGTAACTACAGATGTGGTGGAAATAGCAAGAGAACAAGAATTAGAAGTATAGCCTGAAGATGTGACTGAATTGCTGCAATCTCATGATAAAACTTTAACAGATGAGGAATTGCTTTCTATGGATGAGCAAAGAAAGTGGCTTCTTGAGATGGAAACTATTTCTGGCAAAGATGTTGTGAATATTGTTAAAATGACAGCAAGGGATTTATACTATTACATAAACTTAATTGATAAAGCAGCGGCAGGGTTTGAGAGGATTGACTCCCATTTGAAAGAAGTTCTATAGTAGGCAAAATGCTATCAAACAATGTATCATGCTACAGAGAAATCTTTTGTGAAAATAAGATTCAACTGATGTAGCAAACTTCATTGTTGTCTTATTTTAAGAAATTTCCACAGCCACCTCAATATTCAGCAACCACCATCCTGATCAGTTAGCAGCCATCAACAATGAGGCAAGTCCTTCCACCAGCAAAAAGATTATGACTTGTTGAATGCTCAGATGATGGTTAGCATTTTTAAAAACAATACAGTATTTTAAAATTATGGTATGTACATTTTTTAGACATAATGGTATTGCACACTTAAGAGACTACAGTGTGGTGTAAGCCCGACTTTTATATACACCGAGAAACCAAAAAATCCATGTGACTCACTTTATTGTGATATTTGCTTTATTGCAGTAGTGTGGAACTGAGCCTGCAATATTTCTGAGGTATGCCTGTGTAGCATTTTCTTGTGCAGTCTTACCCACTTTCATGGTTTTAACTGCCATCTATTTTCTTGGAACCACTCAATCTGTATCCTTATCTTGAGCTTGACCTTGAACTTCAAATCTTGTACCCAAATGGATTGCTGGAGAGAACCACTTGGATATCGAAACTCAGCATGTCTCAGGTTTAACTTATATTCCCACCAAGTCAAACCAACCCAACCCTACTCTTCTCCCTGGTATGCCAGGTCTCAGACTAGATTGCTTCCTCCCCTCAACTCCCATATTCAGTCAATTCCCAAGTCCCCATTATCTTATTGCCTCAACTGCACCTACTTCTTTTTATCCCAATAAACAATACTGCAGTGCAGGCTCTTGTTATTTCTTATTTTGGCTACAGCTGCCATGTAACAGTTTGGTCTCCCTTTTCCCAGATGCATCTTTTATAGAATAGTCACAAGGTGCACATTTGACTATGTAACTCCTCTCTCTGGAACCTCTCAGTGGTGTCCTCTCTACTATCTGATGGAAAGGAGAGTCAAAAAATAATTAATTATGTGAGTTTTAAAAAAAAGGGAAGTCCAGAAAGCTATGGGGGACCTGGCCCAATCTGGGTATGAGGCTAGTGCTCCCTAAAATGTGGTCTTTAGACTGAGAACTGAGGGATAAGATAGAATTAGCCAGAGGAAAAGAGAGGGAATGGGGTAGATCAAGTTGTTCCAGGCCAAGATAACAGATCATTTAATTCCTGATAGGATGAGTTGTCCTCTTCAGAAAATGCTTTGATTCTCCCTCTAGTCTTCAGTGACCAGGATTTCATGGTGCTTTCCCCCTCCTTTTCAAATCTGACTTCTCTGGACTTATGTGCCATAGAGTCTTTCTTCCCTTTCTAGGCATAAACAGAATAAACAGAGGAACTGATAAATGACAAGCTTAGCTAGAAACTATGAGATACTACAGTGAGGGACAATCCCTTTCCTTCAAAAACAGAAACTTAGTCTCACCTCTGGTGCTTTTTAAAGCTCACTTAAGCTTAGAAGTAGCTCCCAATGTCTCAGTCCAGTAAATTGCTAAATTAACAGGTATTATTAAATTCCTTGAAAAGAAAACTGTTATATTTATAGATTTTTCTTCATTTCTTTGTAATCTCTGAGCTTTGGGTGAGATTTTAATTTTTTAGCGTTAATAATTTCATTTTCCCTAGGAGATAAAGGGATGTATCTCTAAATGAAATCATATCT
>JAQZBX010045996.1:0-20887 GCA_029593785.1 Cabassous unicinctus | reverse complement strand
CCAAGCCCATGCTAACGGAAAAAAACAGTCTCTTCAACAAATGGTGTTGGGAGAACTGGATATCTATAGCCAAAGAATGAAAGAGAGCCCCTATCTCACCCCCTATACAAGTATCAACTCAAAATGGATCAAAGATCTAAATATAAAAGCCAGGACCATAAAACTACTAGAAGAAAATGTTGGCAAACATCTTCAAAACCTTGTAGTAGGTGGTGGTTTCTTGGACCTTACACCCAAGGCACGTGCAACAAAAGAAAAAATGGATAAATGGGACCTCCTCAAAATTAAACACTTTTGCACCTCACAGGATTTTGTCAAAATGGTGAAAAGGCAACCAACTCAATGGGAAAAAATATTTGTAAATCACATGTCTGATAAGAGTTTAATATCCAGGACATATAGAGAGATGTTACAACTCAACAATCAAAAGTCAAACGACCCAATTAAAAAATGTGCAAAAGACTTGAATAGACATTTCTCCAAAGAAGAAATACAAATGGCAAAAAACACATGAAGAAATGTTCAACATCACTCATGATTAGGGAAATGCAAATCAAAACCACAATGAGATATCATTTCACACCTATCAGAATGACCACTATTAAAAAGATAGAGAACTACAAGTGTTGGAGAGGATGTGGAGAGATAGGAACACTTCTTCACTGTTGGTGGGAATGCAGAATGGTACAGCCACTATGGAGGACTGTTTGGCAGTTCCTAAAGAAGTTGAATACAGACTTGCCATGTGACCCGGCAATACCACTACTGGATATATACTCAATAGAACTGAGAGCAGTGACATGAACAGACATCTGCACACCGATGTTCATAGCAACATCATTCACCATTGCCAAAAGTTGAAATCAACCCAGGTGTCCATCAACAGACAAATGGATAAACAAACTTTGGTCTATTCATACGATGGAATATTATGCAGCTGTAAGAAGAAATGAAGTCATAAAGCATATGACAACATGGATGGCCCTGGAGGACATTATGTTGAGTGAAGCAAGCCAGACACAAAGGACAAATACTTTATGAACCAAAATATATTGTGTAACATATTGTTTAATTCAAAAATTTTTTTATATGTATCCATTACATTTAATTGAGAAATGTATATATTTATTCATCTGTGTTTACTTTTTTGTTTTTAATTGTTTATATTTTCAATTATTAAATGTACAATACAAAGTAAAAAAAGAAAAAAAAAGCAATGCATGCAAATGTTAAATATTTCCAACAATGCAGAATGGTAGAACCTCATTCTTCCTTGGCTCAGTTTTGCTCCTCCAGAGGAAACCATTATTAACAGATTTTTCTGAAATTTCTGTCCAGAAATTTTCTATGTATATTATAAATGATATTATACTATGTTAATGCTTGTATCATTATCCTTCCAGAAAATTTCTTTGCAAAAATTTCATTTACCCAAGTGAAATCGTACTATACTGCATATTCAATTGCAAGTTTTTTGGTTTTTTTTTCATGGAACAATGTCTTCTGGAGATCTTTCAATATTAGCATATGAAAATCTAACTCATTCTTTTTATGTCTTCACATTATTCTAATGTACCATGATTTATTTAACTATTTCTCTATTAATGGATATTTAGGCTGCTTTATGTTTTTTAATTTTGTTTTTGTTTTTTGTTTGATTACAAGCAATGTTGCAATTAAAATTTCTACACTCATTTTTGAGCATTCATTTTTAAAAACTGTCAAAAAATTCTTAGAAATGGACTTGCTGAGTCAAAGGATATATACATCTTTTACATTTTATAAAATATCTTCAAGTTGTTCTCCAAGGAGTTTGCCTCAAAATTTAATTTTTTGAAAGATATATCTCAGTGCTGTCCTCCCATATTTTATCAACACTTTGTATTAACAATCTTTGACAATTTAATAGGTTAAAAATGGCTTATTATTTTAATTTGCATTCCTGTGATTACATGTGAGAACGAACATTTATGAAAAATATTAAACTTCAGGGCCCAAGCAAAGTGAGGATTGTGTTCATGATGGGGTGGGTGGAGGAAAATGGGGATAATAAGAATGGAGACCAAGTGGAAAGTCACTGAAATATGGATTGTATTTAATGCCACAGCAATGAATGAGAATACATGGGTATGATGGTTTGACACTTTATGGACTCCCAAAAAGTCTGTTCTTAAAGCTAATTCATTCCTGTGGGTGTAACTCTATTGTAAGTAGGACCCTTTGATTAGGTTACTTCAGTTAAGACGTGGCCCAGAGTGGGTCTTAATCCTCTTACTGTTATCAGAGAATGAAATTCAGATAAAGAGAAGGAAAGCCAAGAAAGCCAGAAGCTAAAGCAATGAATCCCAGAAGAGAAGGGAGAGGCCAGTAGATGCTGCCATGTGCCTTGCCATGTGACAGAGGAGTCCAGGATTGCCAGCAGCTGGTCTTCAGGGAGAAAGCATCGCCTGATGATGCCTTGGTTTGGACATTTCTCTCAGCCTTGAAACTGTAAGCTTGTAAACTAATAAATCCCCATTTTTGAAAGCCAATCCATTTCTGGTCTATTGCTTTTGGCAGCCTAGCAGACTAAAACAATGGGTGAGACAAAAAAAGAGAACGAAGGGCTGAGGATGGAACCAGAGAACCTGCTTCCAACTCTAGTTTTATCCTGATTACAGCCTTTTTGAAACAAGATATCGATTTCTTCTTTATCCTCAGAGAAGATCTCTTAACTCACCTAATTTTCTGACAAATGACTTGCCAATAATGCTTGGGACTATTTCATGGGTTATGAGGGTCATTTCAGAGTTTAATTCCTAGGAGCAAGGAATCTCTGACCTTTCCCTCTCATGTCCCTAAGTGGTTATGGTTCCATTTGTAAAGAGTTCCATGAAATCAATTTCTGACTTTCCACAGCTAGGAAACTAACATTCACTCTTCCGCTTGTGCTTATCTGCAACCAAAAACCATCCCTTTAAGTAGTCCCAACACTTCTCAAAGCAGCTCTGCTGGCTTAGAAGCCAAGGCAGTACATATTCTCATCAGTTCCACAGCCCATTGCCAGAGGACTGCTTCTGATTTGGTCTCAGCTTGGGCTGGCTCAAACTATTTTAAATTCTCACAGTCCTGTGACCTGCATGGACCCATTTGGGAATCTGATTTTCTTGACTCTATATTGGACTTTGCTCACACTCTGGCTCTGAATAGAGATTCCTCAATTTGCCTCATACCCTCCTACTGCGGGAGGAGGTATTTTTAAATATGTGCTGCCAATGTGTATGTTTCATGCAAGCTCTTGAGGCTGACCGACTCCATCTTTATGCTGGACACTGCTTCCTGTACCCAACCCTTGGCCCCTCATCCCTTCTCCCTAGTTAGAATTTCAGCTCTTTCTAACTCACGTTTATTCCCAAGCTTAGCTTGGGCTGGCACAAATTGTTTTAAATTCTATAGCTGCTACTCTGTTAAGGAGTTTCCCTTTGTCTCTCTTAATGATTAAGCTTTCTATACCAACTTCTCAGACCAAATTCCAGAGTACTCTAGGAGTGATGCAATCTGACAAGGATGGAGAAGGGAGGTCGGGAGAGAGGATAGGAAAGGAGAAGATAATTGACATTAAGCAAGCACATTCCTGTCAGGCACCATGCTAAGGTGCTTTCTACACAAGTCATTTCTTGAATCCCCCAAAGCTTTGCGAGTTGGTTATTGTTACCCCATTTTACAGATAGGAAAACGAAAGATCAGAGAGGTTAAATTACTTGACCCTAATTACTCAGTAGGAAGGCTCAAAATCCAGCTGTTTATGAATCTAAAGCCTGTTCTATATTTACTACATGAGGAAGTTTAGTCTCCCTTAAACTGGACCACACATTTCTATTATTTCAGCCTAAACTCCTAGTAGATGAGTTTGCCAGTTTGTTTTGTTTTTTTGTTGTTGTTGTTTTACTTTGTTTTTTGCTTTTGTAACCATATCACATTGAAAAACTGTTTGGATTTTGTGACATCATTTAAAAACATTTTAACATGAATGAAATCATACTGAAAGTACTGTTTTTCAGCTTGAATTTTATTGCATCTATTGTCAACTAAGACCTTAGCTATTTTTCCACATGGGCAATTGCTGCTTGTTCCCATCCTAGACAGTACTGGGTACATTTGAATTTTACATTTATGTACATTACAATCATCTTAATAGTTCAGGCCCTTAAAATTTCTTGTATTTGTTCAGGGAAGTTTTTTCCTTAAAAAATTTCTAAAGTTTTGAAAAGGTAATATAATCTGATAGGTGTAATAGTGTATTATTATTGTTTTAATTATGAATGAAATTAAGAATTTTTTTAATATTTAGAAGCCAATTCTAGATCCTTTTTATGGACTGCTTACTCATGTTCTTTGTCCATTTTTCCAGTGTATTGCTGGTTTATTCTCATTGATTCACAGAAATTCTTTGTATATTAAAGAAATTAGCCCTAGTGATATGTATTTCAAACATTTTCCCAATTTGTTGTTTGAAGTGATCTAATCAAAAGTGATCTAATAAAAAGGTCCCTTAACTGAATCAAACCCAAATGCCCCACATTCAATAGGCTTCCATGCACAGGAATGGGTTAGCTTAAGAACATAATTTTCTGGGGTCCACAAAAGACTCAAACCAGAACACCCACCTTTAAAGGTCAACTCTTTAACATAGCACACTTGGTGACGTGGTCTCTTTTTTTCAGTAGACCCATCCAGTAATCATTCTGTTCTCTTTCACTTCTCCAACTGATGATGTTCCTTCTGTCTGGAAGCCTCAGTTGTATATCACCTCAACCCCATCTCCTTGTAAAACCCTTGTTAGTCCACCACTATCCTGCCCAGCCGTCACCTTCTATGTTAAGTCTCTCCTGACTGCTGTGGTGCATCTCTCATGCTGTGGCATTGGCTGGTTTATCTGTCGCCTCCATTGTCAGGGGTAAAGGACATGTTTTATTACCGTTTGTAGTCCCAGCACCTGCATAGATTTGGCACATAGTAACAGCTCAAAAATAGTTTGCTGAAAGTGAATGAGGTTCCTTGTCTTAACAATACTACTCAAAGTAGGATTAGGAACCACTTGCCTCAGAATAACCTGGGGTGCTTGCTAAAAATTAAAGATTCTTCAACCCACCCTAGACACACCAAATCAGATTCTCTAATGAATGAAGCTCAGGAATCTTCGTTTTTACTAAGTTCCATAGGTGAAAGCCACTGTTACTGTTTAGGCCTACAAATGACTTTTAAACAGGACACATGAGAATGGAGTATCACTTGGAGAAGTACTAGGTATTTGGGGTGGGGGTGGGGATTTATGGTACACCCGTAAAACTGGAATATCGTATAGCTGTTATAATGCATGAGCTAGACATGTATGTCTCTTATGAAAATTCATTTTTACTTGGGGTAAAAAGCAAAAGGCAGAAACATGGCTATGCATATTCTCAGAAAACTTTCCAGAAGTTTACACAGAAAACTGTTAATATTTATTCTAAGTAGTGAGATTGGGGTGGCTGAAAAGTTGTAAGCTTGTATTATTGTCTATACATTTCTGTAGTATTTGGACTTTTTCATGTACTTTCTTTACTTTTTTTTAAATTTTTTTAGAGGTACCGGGGATTGAACCCAGGACCTTGTACATGGGAAGCAGGCATTCAACCACTTGAGCTACATCTGCTCCCTTTACTTTTTGTTGTTGTTGTTGTTTACTTATGTTCCTCTACTTTTATAATACTATTATTTAAGTTTAAAATCTTTCTTGGTGAATAACCCATTAAAATAATAAAGTAATAAATTGCTTTTCTATATATAATTTGAAAATCTAATAGAATATCATTAATTTTTTATATCTCTGAACTTGGCAAACAAGAAATTCAGTGAAAGAAGCATAGGCTCTAGAAATTAAAAGGCCTGAGATTTTTTTTTTTCTCTTTTATTTATTCATTTATTTTTTTTTATACCATGCAACCCGCTTCAGTGCCAAGGCCTATGGGCAAGGCCAGGCAATGGTTTGGAGTTACAGTTTGCTCTGGCATGGTACACTATGAGAGGTCCAGGGGGGTGGGCATGCCATAAATCCAAACCCATGCATCCTGTTATTTTTTAATTTTTAAATTTTTTAAAAATTGAGGTGAAATTCACAAAACATACAACTAACCATTTTAGAATGAACAATTAAGGGGCATTTAGTGCATTCACAATGTTGTGTAACCACCACTTCTATATAATTCCAAAACATTTTCATCAACTTAAAAGAAAACGCCATACCCATTAAGCAGTTGTTTCCCATTTTCCCTTATGCCAGACCTCTAGCAACCACCAATCTGCTTTCTCATTCTACAGATTTACCTATTCTGAATATTTCATGTTAATGGAATCATACAATATGTGACCTTTTGTGTTTGGCTTCTTTCACTTAGCATGTTTTCAATGTTCATCCACCATTAAAGCATTATTCAGAACTTCATTCTTTTTTATGGCTGAATAATATTTGTTGTATGTATATAAGACCTGGTTTTGAGACCTGACTTCACTTAGTCCATGCCTTCAGGTGGGCAAGACACTTAACGTCCTTGAGCCTCAGTTTCTTGACCTCTAAAATGGAGATAGTAAGAAGAATTTGAATACCTGTGTGTCAGTGTTGTGTGTATAAAATGAGAAACTATACATGAAAGTAAAATATGAATCTACCCACTACATGAGCAGGCTGATTAGAACGGCACCAGACCTAGATCCAGACCTATCAATTGGAGTGGAGCTGGAGAGAAGGGCCTCTTCTCATTTGATCTTATCAAGTAACTTAGATTCCCACCCCCCCAAAATGGAAATATGTCATTTCCCTCAAAGGAATGCCTGGAACGAACTCAATATAGTGGGTTGAGCCCATATTCCAGCCTCCCATTCACCTCAATGACAGACTATGTTCCCAGCAGTGCTGAAAAATGAGAAGCAATTCTTGGGGCTTTCTGTGGATCAGTAGCGGTGAGGTGTCCCTGAGAGATGGGAAGCAGATGGGAAGAACTGACAAAAGAAACAACAACTCAATACTTGCAGCAAAGAATTGCTGCCAAAGAAGGAGTGGTTTTAGAGGGTTTTTAGAATAAGAGAATATAATAAGGAGGAGGATCTGTGGAAATGGTCAGGTGATGGACTGGGGCACTAGAGTAAGATCAGTCAGGTACTGCATTGTCAAGTTTTCCTTCTTGACTGGATCATCTCCGTCAGCATACTAATATGTTGTTATTATCTCCCATCATTAAAAAGAAATAATATCCCTCTCTTGACGTCACATTCTCCTTCAGTTACTGCTCTGTTTCTCCACTCCCCTTTATAGTGAAACTCCTCAGAAAGAGTTGTTTTTATTTTGTCTGCAATTCTCTTCCATTCATTCTCTATTGAACCCATATTCCCATTAGTATTGTGGTCCTACCATTTCACTGGATGGATGTTTCTAAATTCAGTGGTCAGTTATTGGTCCTCATCTTATCTGATCTGCAGCAAGCAACATTTGACAAAGCTGATAATGCCCTCCTTGAGACATTTGGCTTGTGTGGCTTTCTGGAAACCATCCCCCTTTGGGTTTTCTCTTCCCTAACTGGCCATTTCACTGTCTCTCTTCCACTTTCGTTTTCTTGACCTATAAATGTTGGAGTATCTCAGGTCATACATCTTGAATATCTTCTCTTTTCTCTCTAAACTCACTCCCTGAATGATTTCAACCAATTTCAAAATTTTAAAAATACATAAATTGAAGATGCCTTAATGTATATCTCCAGCCTGAACCTCTCCCCTAAAAGCTAGATTTTTATCCAACTTCCTACTTGACTGTTCTGCATGGATGTCTAATAAGCACCTCTCCTCCTCCAAAACCTACTCATCTGATGATCTTTCCTCTGAGTAAATCCTCAGTTCTTGCCTTAATACCTCTAACTGATTGAATGAGAAGGCTCCCCTCACTGCTGCAGGCAATCTCCTTTCTTCATTGTAGATGTAATTACCTATAGAGGCAACCAGTCTACTAATGATGTAAATTCATACATGAAATATCCCCATAGTAACAATCAAGTCTGTGCTTGCTTGACCAGACAACTGGACAATATAAACTAGCCAAGTTGACACATGATATTAACCATTACAGGGCCAAATGGCCTTTTGTTTGCCAACCCCTGCTCTGAGTTGGTAATATGCTAAATGGTGAAACATTAGAAATATTCCCATTAAATTCAAGAAAAATACAAGGATTCCCACTATTACTGCTACTACTCAATATTATGAAGGAAATCATAGTGCATTGAGGCATAAAATAAAAAAGGAAACAAGAGGTATAAACATTGAAAAAGAGTTACATATCCAACACTTTTTCAACTCACTTCTTTGCTAATGGAACTCCAATTTTGTCCTTTGCTTGGCATGTATTGTTATGTTGGAGCTGTCATGCTATGTCAGGAGCTGCTACAGTTATCTTGTAAATCATGAAGAGAACCAGCCTAAGAAAACACTGATCCACTGGAATTGGTAGAGTGGAAAGCTTGATAAAACCTTGGTCAGTGGTGATGTCTCTGAGGTGTTGAACTAACCAAGTCTGGAGAACCTAGTCCTGCAACTTTTGTTTTATGAATTATAAATACCTTTATTGTTTAAATATATTTGGTTATTACTCATCATGAAAACTCTTCAATTTGATTGGCTGTCTTATTTGTAGTCAATATCATTGTCTATCTAAAACATCCAAGTGAATCAATGGACTTTTAGAATTGTTAAGGTTGAATGTGATACAGAAAGGGACCTAACATGATAAATTTAAAATATCAATTGCTCTCCTATGCACAGAAAAGCCACTTAAAATCTGTCTTAAGAAATGTTTAGCATGTTTTAGCTAAAACATGGGCTTGATATTTTGTTAAGTGGTTTAGACAAGTTCAAGCCATCCAGTTTTAAAATTTAACTATAACAAATTTAAATAATATGAAACTTTCAAAAAGCTTAATTAAAAATAATTTTAAAATGAAAATGTTATAGGAAAATGTCTGATTCAATAGGAATAAAACCATATACTGCATTAAAATCTAATAATAAGTGTGCAAGAAATATCTGTACAAAATTGTATTGAAAGATATAAAAGGATATCTAAAGAACTGAGAAGATACACTATAGTCTGTGAAGGACAGATTTTAGGTTGAATGTTTTCAATCCTCATTCCCCAATTAATAAAACATTCCAAACCAAATTTTTATGGTAATTAACCATCTGGCATAAATTAATCTACCAGAGAGAAATGGATATAAATAACTAAAACCTACTTTAAAAAGAGGAAGAGATTTGTCCAAACAGATAACAAAATTTACTATAAGAATAGAGGAATCAAAATGACATGGTATTTTTTCAGGAATACATAAATCAGAAAAATTAAAACAGAGTCACATATAAAAATAGATCCAGTTACATTTGGGAATTTAGTTTATCAAAAAATTGGCATTTGTACTCAATGGAAAATTAATGGTCAATTCAACAAGATATTGGGACAATCAACTATCCATTTAAAAAAAATGTTACCTTACATCATTTCTAAAAAATGCACTTCAGAGGGAATACAGAAGTAAATTTAAAGTCAAAATTATAAAAGTGTTAAAATAAAACATATAATATTTTGCCTAACCTTGGAAGAGGAGATTCCTTAAACATACCCATATATTAGTGCTACTAATTACAAATCCTATGATGTGATTTCAACATTTCTATTCATTTCCAAACATTTACAAACAACTTTTTACCAATTCTGCACAGATTAATCCTCAGCTTTTCATTCTCTAACCACATTCTTTTCTCTGGTGACTTTTGTTCCAGCTATTAACCCCAAGAGTTTGCTCGTTATATTTAGTTCATAATAGTGAAGTCATACAATATTTGTCCTTTTGTGCCTGCCTTGCTTCACTCAATATATCCTCCAGAGTCATCCACATTGCATATGCTTCATTACTTCATTTCTTCTTACAGCTGAATAATATTCCATTGTGTGTGTGTACCATAGTTTGTTTATCCATTTGTCAGTTGATGGACACTGGATTGTTTCCATCTTTTGGCAATTGTAATAATGCTGCTATTAACATCAGTGTGCAGATGTCTATTTGTGTCACTGCTCTCAGTTCTTCTAGGTATATACCTAGTAGTGGTATTGCCAGGTCACAAGGTAGATCTAATCTAACTTCCTTAGGAACCACCAAACAGACTTTGACAGTCGCTGTACCATTCTACATTCCCATGAGCAGTGAATAAATATTCCTATCTCTCTGCATCCTCTCCAACACTTGTAGTTTTCTGTTTTGTTAATAGTGTCCATTCTAGTAGGTGTGAAATGGTATCTCATTGTACCTTTGATTTGCATTTCTTTAATAGCCAGTGAGACTGAGCATTTTTTTTCATATGTTTTTTTGCCTTTTGTATCTCTTCTTTAGAGAATATCTATTCAGGTATTTTGCCAATTTTTTAATTGGGTTATTTGTCATTTTATTGTTGAGTTGTAGTATCTCTTTATATATCATTGATATTAGACCTTTGTCAGATGTGTGATTTCCAAATATTTCCTTCCATTGAGTAGGTTGCCTTTTTACCCTCTTCACAAAGTCTTTTGAGATACAGAAGTGTTTAATTTTGAGGAGGTCTCATTTATCTATTTTTTTTTTCTTTTGTTGCTTACGCTTTTGTTGTAAGGTTTAAGAGAGCCTCATTTACTAGACATAAATTTGACTTTCATATTTCTGTAAAGCAGGCTGTTGGAATTTGTATTGCTATTGCACTGAATCTATAAATCAATTTGGGTAGAATTGACATCTTCACAATGTTTAGTCTTCCAATCCATGAATGCGGAATACCTTTCCATTTATTTAGATCTTCTTTGATTTCTTCTAGCAGTCTTTTGTGGTTTTCTGAATACAGATCCTTTATATTCTTGGTTAAATTAATACCTAGATATTTGAGTCTATTTGTTGCTATTGTGGAATTTTTTTCTTGATTTCCTCCTCAGCTTACTCATTACTAGTATATAGAAATGCCACTGATTTTTGCATGTTGATCTTGTATCCTGCCACTTTGCTGAATTCATTTATTTGCTCAGGTAGCTTTGTTGTAGATATTTGAGGATTTTATAAATATAGGATCATTTCATCCGTGAATAGTGAGAGTTTTTCTTCCTCTTTTCCAATTTGGATGCCTTTTATTTCTTTTTCTTACCTAATTGCTCTAGCTAGAACTTCTAGCACAATATTCAATAACTGTGGTGACAGTGGGCATCCTTGTGTTGCTCCTGATCTTAGAGGGAAAGGTTTCAACCTCTCCCCATTAAGTATGATGTTGGCTGTGGGGTTTTCATATATACCCTTTACTGAGGAACTTCCCTTCTATACCTTTCTTTTGAAGCATTTTTATCAAGAATGGATACTGGATTTTGTCAAATGCTTTTTCTGCATCAATTAAGATGATCATGTGGTTTTTCCCCTTCGATTTGTTAATGTGGTATATTACTGTATTAGTCAGCCACAGGGATGCTAATGTGAAATACCAAAAATGGGTTGGTCTTTATAAAGGGTATTTATTTGGGGTAAAAGTCCACAGTTACCAGGCCATAAAGCATAAATTTCTTCCCTCACCAAAGTCCATTGTCACGTGTTGAAGCAAGACAGCTGCTGATATTTGTCAGGGTTCAGGCTTCTTGGGTTCCTCTCTTCCCAGGGCTGCGTTTCTCTCCAGGCTTAGCTCCTGTTTCCTCTACAATGTCAGCTGTAGACGATCAGACGAATGGCTCGCTTCTCTTCACCTGGGGCCATCTCTCCAATATCAAAACTGCTTATCAAAAACTGCTTCAACTGTCTTTTGCCTTGCCTTTTATATTCGATTCCCCCACCCACCAAGGGGTGGGGCTCAACACCCTATTGATGTGGCCCAGTCAACGCCCTAATCATAACTTAATCATGCCCAGATTAACAGATCAGTTTACAAGCATGATCCAATTATATTTTTGGAATTCATAATTACATCAAATTCCCCAATGGCTACATTCCACCCTCTGAACTCCAAAAATACATTACAATTCTCAAAAAAACTTAAATCAGTAGCAATTCAAGTACAAAATCATATCATAGGCAGTTTAAAGAAACACAGTTTGTCTTCAGGCAAAATTCCATCTGCTGCAGACCTCTAAAACTTACAAAACCATTTAACTGCTTCCAATACACAAATGGAAAGACAAAGGATAAACATTTTCAATATCATAAGAAGAAATTGGGATGTTAAACTTGAGTCATGGATCCTCTACAGTTCAGTAAACCTGCAGGGCATCCTCCATTCGATTTCAAAGTCTGAGTCATTCTTAAGACGATGGTTTCTTCTCCTTGGGGCCACATGGGAACCCACCCTTTCCACAGGCTTGCCCAATGGCCATTTTCTTGGTTCCAACCTCATCAAGCATCTGGGTGTCGACCAAGCTCCAGACCTCACCACCCAAGAGTGTTGGGGTGATTGCCACAACTTACCCAATCTCTGGGTTAGAGTCTTAGGCCCCTAGTACAGTGAGGTGAAGACAACATTCCCCATAACCTTTGGCATACAAGTTCAACCCTCTCAGAGCAACGAGTTGACCACCTAGCCTTCCCTAACCTTTGGTATACAGGTTCAACCCTCTCAAAGCAATGGGTTGACCACCTGACCTTCTCTAATCTGTGGGGGACAGGTACACCCCTCTCAGACCTATGGGGTGTTGACCTTAACCGCCCTAATCTTTGAGGAATGTGCTCCACCCTCCCTGCACCCTGGGGTGGCAAAACTCTCCCAGAACATCAGGTGGGGACATCCACCCTCTTCAACTGCTGGGGAAAACTCACTCTCTCTGTACATATGGGTGGGGCTCCTCTTTTGGCCCAAGGAAATGTCTTAATCCCAGATCTCTGCTTCCACAGTTTTCTTCTTAAAGCTGTTTCTCCTTCAATCTCTCCTTTCCATGTCCTCTTTTGTCCAAGCTGACAGTGGTTTTGTTCATACAGCTCTCTCAAAAACTTTGTTGGTTTAGCATGCAGGAAGCAGGGGTCCAAGCCATCAGAGAGTAAGACTTTCCACAAGTCTTTCCAAGATAACTGCATCTTTAATTCTGATTTACAAGTTCCAAGTTTAGTAAAGTCTTCAAATAGGGCATTTTCATCTGGGAATTTGATTTCAGAAACTTGGAAGTTCCGGAATCAGTTTCTGTTTTCTTTGTGCCCAAAAGTTCAGTCCTTAGTGTATTTCACTCATCTAGTATTTTGCTATAAGCTGCAAGGAGAAGCCAAGCCACATTCTCTGAGTTTACCTTGGAAAGTTCTTCAGCTAAATGCTCTGGTTCGCCATTTTCAAATTCTGTCTTCCATATAACACCAGGAGTTAATCTTGCTAAGTTCTCTGCAACTTTAAAACATGGATCGCCTTTCCTCCAGTTTCCAATAATAGTTTCATTTACTTCTAAGGCATTATAGAAAGTCTCTTTAGGGTCCATATTACTATCAACAGTCTCTTCAAAGTGATATAGGTCTTTTCCATCAAGCATTTAACAATTCCTCCAAAAAATACCCCTTACCCATATATAAAACCGTTCCAACATTTTGGTATATGCAAAAGCACTACCCTACTCCTGGTACAAAATTCTGTATTAGTCAAGCAAAGGGATGCTAATGTGAAATATCAAAACGGGTTGGTCTTTATAAAGGGTATTTATTTGGGGTAGAAGTCCACAGTTACCAGCCCATAAAGCATAAGTTTCTTCCCTCACCAAAGTCCATTGTCACATGTTGGAGCAAGACAGGTGCCAATGTTTGTCAGGGTTCAGGCTTCTTGGGTTCCTCTCTTCCCGGGACTGTGTTTCTCTCTAGGCTTAGCTCCTGTTTCCTCCACAAGGTCAGCTGTGGAGCTGCTTCTCAAAAAAAAAACTGCTTCTCAAAAAGTGCTTCAACTGTCATTTGCCTAGCCTTTTTATATTCGATTCCCCCACCCACCAAGGGGTGGGGTTCAATGCCCTACTGTTAAGGTCTTCTATTTCTTCTAGGGTCAGTGTAGGTGGTTCATGTGTTTCTAGGAATTTGTCTATCTTTTCTACATTGTCTAGTTTTTTGGCATACAGTTGTTCATAATGTCCTCTCATGATATGTCTTCTTTCTGCAGGGTCAGTGGTAATTTCCCCCCTTTCATTTCTGATTTTATTTGTTTATTTTCTCTTTTTTTCTTTGTTGGTCTAGCTAAGGGTTTGTCAATTTTTTTTTTATTTTCTCAAAGAACTAACGTGCAGTTTTGTTGATTCTATTTTTGTTGTTGTTCTTGATTTCATTTATTTTTGCTCTGATTTTTACTATTTCTTTCCTTTGGCTTGGTTTGGGATCAATTTGCTATTCTTTTTCTAGTTGCTCCAGGTGTGCAGTTAGATCTTCAATGTTAGCTCTTTTTTTTTTCTTTTTTTTGTACTGGGGCCAGGGATTGAAACCAGGACCTCATATTTGGGAAGCTGGCACTCAACCATTGAGCCACATAGGCTTCCCTGAGTTGGTTTATTCATTTGTTTTCTTGTTGTCTGTTTTTATTTTTAGGAAGCACCAAGGACTGAACCCAGGACCTTCCATGTGGGAAGCAGGTGCTCAACCACTTCAGCCACATCTGCTCCCTGGTCTTTCTTCTTTTTTAATGTAAACATTGAGGGCTATAAATATCCCTCTCAGCACTGGCTTTGTGGTTTCTCATAGATTTTGATATATTGTGTTCTCATTTTCATTCTTCTCAAGATACTTACTGAACTCCCTTGCAATTTCTTCTTTGACCATCTGACTATTTAAGATTATATTGTTTAATCTCCATATGTTTATGAATTTTCCCTTTTTCCATCCATTATTGATTTCCAGCTTCATTCTGTTATGATTAGAGAAAGTGTTTTGTATAATTTTAATCTTTTTACATTTATTGAGTCTTGTCTTGTGACCCAACATATGGTCTATCCTGGAGAAGGATTCATGAGCACTTGAGAAAAATGTATACCCTGCTACTTTGGGGTAAAATACTTTATAAATGTCTGTTAGGTCTAGTTCATTTATCATATTATTCAAGCTCTCTTTTTTATCCTCTGTCCAGATGTTCTGTCCAATACTGAGAATGATGTATTGAAGTCTCCAAATATTATTGTAGAGATGTCTATTTCTCCTTTCTGTTTTGCCAGTTTGTGCCTTATGTATCTTGGGGCACCCAGGTTAGGTGCATAAATATTTATTATAGTTATTTCTTCTGGTGAGTTGGCCCCTTTATTAATATACAATGACCTTCTTTATCCCTTATAACAGTTTTGCATATAAAATACATTTTGTCCAATATTAGTATTGCTACTCCAGCTCTTTTTTGGTTACTATTTGCATGAAATAGCTTTCCCAACCTTTCAGTTTCAATCTGATTGTGTTCTTACATCTGAGGTGAGTCTCTTGTAGACAGCATATAGATGGATCATTTTTTAAAATCCATTCTATCAGTCTATATCTTTTGATTGGGGAGTTCAAGCCATTAATATTCAATGTTATTACTCAAAGGCATTACTTACTTTATCCATTTTGTCCTTTGGCTTTCTTTTGTCATATGTTATAATTGTCTGTCCTTTTACCTTTTAATTCACCCTTCCTAATAATCTTCATTTCTACACTCTTTCAAGTCTTTTGCCCTTGTTTTTTCCTTTCAGGATGCAGCACTCCCTTTAGTATCTCTTGTAATTCTGGTCTTTTGGTAACATACTCTATCAGTTTTTATCTGTAAAGACTTTGAAATAACCCTCATTTTTGAAGGACAGTTTTGTCAAATACAGAATTCTTGGTTGGCAAGTTTTTCTCTTTCAGTATCTTAAATACATCATATCATTTTCTTCTTGCCACCATGGTTTTTGATGAGAGGTTGGCACTTAATCTTATTGAGGTTCTTGTGTATGTGATGCTTTGTTTTTCTCTTGCTGTTCTCAGAATCCCCTCTTTATCTCTGATATTTCTTATTCTGAATAGTAGGTGTCTCGGGTTGGTCTATTTGGATTTATTCTGTTTGGGGTGCATTGTCATTTTTAGATATTGATATTTATGTCTTTCATAAGGTGTGGAAGTGTTTCAGTCATTATTCCTCAAATATTCTTTCTGCCCCTTTTTCATTGTCTTCTCCTTCTGGGACATTGATAATGCATATGTTTGTGCATTTCACATTGTCATTCACTTCCCTGAGACCCTATTCCATTTTTTCCATTCTTTTCTCCTGCCTATTCCAGTTCAGATACTCTGTCTTCAAAATCACTAATTCTGTCTTAGAGCAATTCAAATCTGCTGTTATGTGCCTCTAATGTATTTTTAATCTTATCCATTGTGTCTTTCATTCCCATAAGGTCAGTTATTTCTCTTTGCAGGCTTTCAAATTGTTCTTTATGCTCACCCAGTGTCTTCTTAATATCCTTTATCTCTTTAGTTATATTTTCTTTCAATTCATTGAACTGATTTAGGAGATTTGTGTGATTATAATTGATTAATTATCTTCAATATTGTATCTCTTCAGGATATTTGGTTTATTCCTTTCACTGGGCCATCTCTTCCTGTTTTCTAGTATGGCTTGTGTTTTTTACTGATGACTAGGCATCTAAATATGTTGGTGAATTTACTCTGATGGCCAATGTCTCTCTTTTGCCTAGTTTTTTTTTAAACACTCTTCTTTCATATTTGGTTCAATTTATTCTCAGTCTTTAAAATTGCCCAACTTAAGTTATCAAAATTGGGCCAGGACTCTATAATGGGGTGCAGATTTTCTCCCAGGGTTGGTGTAAAGAGAGACCTAACAGCAGTTTTCCTCCATGCAATTTCCAGACTGACCAGCAGATGGTGCTCATTGGTGAATCTTTTCACAGAAGTATTTCTTTCAATCTCTGCTTGTCTGTGCTTCTGGTCAGGCCAGAGTTAAGATTTAGAGAAGTGTTGGGATGCCCCCTTCCTTTACCTCTGCAACAGCTGACAGGAAGGAAGACATCTATTTCCCTCTCAGTCACCTGCAGTGAACCAAGGTTTTTATCTTGGCTTAATGTCTTGGGTGCAGGATGAGAGCCCTTCCCAGCCACCATGGGGGTTTGGTAATTCACCATGTTTCTGGTTCTTTGTCTATCTGTCCCTTGCCCTCCTGGGAGTTGGATAGCCCTGTCCTGGTCTGCTGACCCCCAAAGCAGATCCCTTGGCCAGCTTTTGGTCCTTTCTCCATTGTTGTTGTGAGAGAGTTGAGTCCTTCATGCCTACTCTGACACCATCTTCCTGGAATTCCCTCAGTGTCTTCTTAATATCTTTTATTTCTTTAGCCATGTTGTCCTTCAAATCCATGATTTGCTTTAGGAGATTTGTATGAATGTCATTGATTAGCTGTTTCAAGTCCCGTGTCTCATCTGCAGCTTTGATATATTTCCTTGCCTGAGTCATATCTACCTTTTTGTTTGTCTGGCTTGTAATGTTTTGCTGATGTCTAGGCATCTTATTCTGATGCTGATTTTACTCTGATATTCAGTTTCTTTCTCTAGCCTAGGGATTTACTGTTAAATAGCTGTGTGCTACCACTGTTCTTTGACTCTTTGTTCAACTTGTTCTAAATTTTTAGATTGCCCCTGTTTAACTGCTCATACCAGAGATAAGGACCCAGTAATGGGGTGCAGGCCAGTTTCCAAGGGCCTTGGAGAGGGTGGCAGTAAAGGAACTTGCCTGCCTCTTTTATTTATTATTTTCCTTTCTCATGCACTTTTCTGGTCTGTCAGCAGATGGTGATCTTTGGCAGACCTCTCAGCTCAGACCCCAGCTGCTAGGAGGAATGCATTCAGTATAACTCCTCAGGTGGGTGGGCAGTGCAGAAGCAATGTCTTCAGGTCTGGCCAACACTCACAAACAAACTTTCTCAGAGGCTGTTCTTCACCCTTGGTCAGCCATATCCTCCCTCCCTCTGCCTCTTCAGCACCCAACCCAGGGCAGTAGGGAGGGTGTTTGAGAAGACAAATTATCTTTAGCTCCCTGAGGGTCTCAGGGCAAACAATGTCATGGCCCCACCTGGCCTGGAAATGTATGATCCCCTCCAATGCAGCAGAACAAGTTCACTGGCCAATATCTAAATTTCCTGTAGGCTATGTCCCTCCCTCTCCCCTTTCCTTGGGGAATAGGTCCCCTGCAACTCCCTCAGTCCAGAGTCACTGCAGTCCATAGCTGTTGCCATCCACAGACTGTTACTTACTCCACAGGTGGGAGAAGGGGACCTACTACTGCTTTTACAGCTCTACTCATGGGATTTTTCAGCCAGCTGAGACTCCTTTCTTTCATCCCTCTCTCTTCTGGGTGGTGTCTCACCTTGCCCTGGTGTCCTGAGCCCAAGAGCATCCCTCCAGACAGTCTCTGCCTGTTCTCCAACTATTTTTTCTGGTTGATAAGTGATCCCTCTGCTTCTCTAATCCTCCACCTTCCTGGAAGTCCTAAAGCTTAATTTTTAAAACTAGATTGTATTCATGTATTAATTGTATAGTTAATGAATTCATAAATGAAAGCAATACATACTCACTGTAAAAAATTAAAGCAAAGAAAAAGTACATGTATGTATTGTTTTTGTTTGTTTGTTTTTTAAAACCACTCCCTGCAATGCTTTTAGTGTTGTTTTGTTTGGGTTTTTTTCTTCAAAGATTTATTTTATTTTATTTTATTTATTCATATCTCCCCACCCCCTCATTGTTTGCATTGGCTGTGTCTGTTTGTTGTGTGCTGGTCTTCTTTTTTTAGGAGGCACCGGGAACCAAACCTGGACCTCTCATGTGGTAGGTGGGAGCTCAATCAATTGAGCCACATCTGCTTCCCACATATATATATTGTTGCAACCCAACTCCTGAAGGGCATGGGTCAGGGTGGCAGTAAGACCAAAGGACACATGTGGCACATAATCAGACATGAACTTTATTTATTTGGGACTTATGAACGGGAGAGATTTTCCTATGTCAGTAGGCTGGATAATGGAAGTAGTGCTCTGCCAAGAGGTGGGAAAATGATGGGGCAATATAGGTCATAGAACAAAGACATTTCATAACAGAGTTCTGCTAGGGTCACATGAAGCACATAAATGAGGTCTGGTGATGTTATTGTAGGAAGAAATTGTACAGCCTGGAGAATATTGCAGTCTAGCTACTATCTGTACATTGTTCTTCTGTGAGAAAGTTTGTTACATTTTAACTTCTGCCCTGGAGGATGCAGGTGGCTCTGTACTACGGGCTGAGTTTCCTTTAGGGAAGTATATTAGTCAGGGCTCTCTAGAGAAACAGAATCAACAGAAGATATCTGTCAATAATATGAGATTTTATCAGAGTCTCTCACATGACCGTGGGGATGCACAAGTCCAGGTTCCACAGGCAGGCTGCAAACCAGAGGCTCTGATGAAAGTCCAATGAAGGTCCTTGATGAGTTTCTGGGAGAAGTTGGCTGTCCAAAGACGAGCTGAGAAATTCTTTCTGAATGTTGAAATCACTTCCCCTTTTAAGGTATTCAACTGATTGAATAAAAGCATCACCCATTGCTGATGGCAATCTCCTTGATTGATGCAGATGTAATCAGCCATCCACCCAGTAAACTCACTGGTGAACAAAGTCCATAAATGTTCCTGTATTACAATTAGCCCAGTGCTTGCTGGACCAAACACCTGGACACAATTACCTGGCTGAGTTGACACATTAGCCTAACCATCACAGGAGGGGACCTTTTGAACTCCCACATCCACCCCTATGCAGCAGTTTACATTGCCCATAGGACACACACTGCATTCACATTTCACAACAGTATAGCATACAACAAAATACTAAGAGTCTTCCACTAAAAGCTAATAGACTTAGAAAGACATGTTGCCAGGGCTAAGAAAGGGAATTAAACCAGTTAGACAGGGGGTTAATAGCTAATTTATCAATATGACTTAATTGCTTTTGCATATGATTTAAAATTTGTGAGACATTATGAGAGTGATCAGGAACATATACACAACATTGAACATTATTTAATGAGAAGGTCTTGTTCCAAACTTGTTAATAGGTCATATTCTGCCATGCCAGCAGGGTGTCCCATGCTGTCCAATTTGCAGGAGTTATAGTTCAAGGCCAACTGTGCCGGTCTAACAGTATATAAGCAACATTTTCATTAGTAGACCATAAAGTACTAGGTAGGGGAGTCCTATGATGAGGCTTCCAATACCGTGTATTTTCCCCTTCTAAATTCTCTGAGTTTCCTACAGTGACATTAAAAACTAGTTTAGGCATAAGGAGACTCCACATAGACACAAGTAGGGCCCCAGCTATTTGCTGTCCTGATTGATTGCCTTTTTTGCCTTCACCTGTCAGCTTTCAGGGAACCAATGGGGAGGCCTTTCTGTTTGGAGTTATCCAGTACTTCTTTTGAGCCAGGGACTTTGGCAGTCTTTATTCTGACCAGCCGCCTTCCCTGTTTCCTGTACTAACCTGCCTCAACTTTCTCCTCAGAGAGTTTACACCCTTATTCTTAAGGGGGAGATGAAGGGTGATGGTCAGTTTTCCTCCTGGTTAGGGACAGTAGTCTAGTCCCTGCCTGACAGGGTGTGAAATTCTCTGGCTATTCTATTGAGGTTGAAGGAAGGCAGGTCTGGCACCATGGATGGAACTGGATGAAATCTCCACATGACATACCTTGTTCTGATGGCCTTGATTCTGGAAGAAACTTAGAAAATGAATTAAGTTTACAAAGACTTTTAACATGTTCAATATCCTTCTGCATATGATCTAGAATAGAGAAGATATTATTATATTTATCAGGTATATAGGTATAGCACTTTTTTTTTTTTTTAAGATTTATTT
>JAQZBX010045995.1:0-20445 GCA_029593785.1 Cabassous unicinctus | reverse complement strand
GATATAATGTATCCAAAAGAAGTCCTCTGCTAGACAACCCCCTTAACCGAGGGGACCCAAAATAGGCTTGTGGACACTAATCAAGCACTTCCCACCACCTGGCCTCCCCAGGGGACCTGAAACTCTGATGCTTGTCAGTGCAGAGCGATAAAATTGGCTGACTCCACCCCCTTTGTAGCCAAGCCTCCGTGTCAGCGGGCTGCTGGATAAATCAGGTTTCCATCAGGTTTCCTCAGCAGATTCACCTCTCCCCTCTGCCTGGCACTGCTTCATGCTGGCTTATCTGCTCCCCAAAGCTATGGGGGGTTGAGGCAGCCAAATCCAAAGAAGTTAAACCCCTCTCCACCTTCTGTCTGAGCCCTCCCTCTCTCAGAGAATGCTCCCTTGCACCAGGAGCGGGAGTCATGTGTGCAGGATTTGTGGCTTAAACCAGCCTTTTTCCCTCTGGGTGGGGCTCAGCTGTCTGTGTTAACCCCCACAGGCAGGCTTAAAACTCATGAATCTCTACCAATCACTCCATGCCGTCAATCTGCCTGCAGCTAGATGTCCCAAGCTTCTCGTTCCATGTGCCCACAGCACAGAAACCCGGGCAGGACTCTGTCCACAATCGGCTGCCCTCAGAGAGCTAGTTAGCAAGTGCACTCCTAAACTGAAGCCATCTTGCCTCCCAAGGTTCACAATTTTAATTACTGTTTTCCCTAAATTGATCTTCTATAATTACTAGTTTTGTACTCTTTCTCCAGCCAGTTTTCCCCTTCCCTCATTCCTCTGATGCTCCCCTGTGCTTCACTCTAGTGGCTCATCCCTGCTTCCTATTCCCTATTGATCATCTGCTTTGCCTCTAACACCTTCCTTGGAGGTTCCTTTTCTCTATCTTATGTCTCTTGCTGCATTCCCTGCATTCCCTGCAACCACAAAACTTATGCTTCCCTTCTTTTTTCTTCATACAGCATTTTCCAATCCTTCCCCATTATTCAGAAACCTATGATATCCTTAGGCTAACATCACCTTGATTCCATCAACCTTAATTGAGGCTTTTGTGTCATGGTCACCTGAGGTGTGTGGAATCAACCTTTTCAGACATGGATGTCTATTTTATACATTCACACTTAAGGAGATAATCTAATAAGAACATGTTAAGAGGAGATTCTATTCTAAGAAAAGCAATTTTAACTTACTTTTCTTGCTTTGTTATGAGAGGTACAAAGAAGACCTGTAAGAGCCTTAGCAAAATATATAAATTCTTTCCCTCTAAATATCATTCATTTTATATTAGCATTCCTTTAAATAGAGATAAAAAGAGGTTACCATTTATTCTCTTTGAGGGTTCCCACTTGAAAATTACTTAGAAAATTATTTACATAGGAAAGTTCTTTCAGAGATTCACACAATATTACAAATTTTCAGGGATATGAGACCATTTCCATGTTCCAGGAGAAAATTCAATTGACACTCAAAAAGGAAATGCCAAAATAAAAAGAAAATTAAAATGGAAGAATCTCCAAGTATAAACGCAAAATCCCAGTAATTACTACAGCTTTTTCAAAGAGTAAAAACCTTGCTATAAGGCAATATTATCGTTAATATAATCATACACAGGACATTGCCCACAGCACTATCCCCAAAGGAGGGAGAATAAGCAATGTGATTTCACACATTTGGGGGGATGGAAAGAATGGAGAAGACTCCAAGGATGCATGAGACCAGAGTCCTGGGCTTTGAAGCTTGGGACCACAGGGTCCAGGGAGCTCATGTGTATAACTCTCTCTTCTCAGAGGATTCAAATCAAAAGGAAGTTTCTGAGCACCCTATAGTATCAAAATCAATAAGTCCAAGTTTCAAGCCCAGTAAGATTCCAAGGATATCATGGTATTTTTTTTCCTCAGCTTTATCTGAGCAGACCTCAAATTCTTCAAGCTATGGGTCTTCTTCTGAGCATAAATGGATCAGGTTTGCATGTATTACCAAGGTGTATATAGTAAAGGGGGTATCTTTTGAGTGGCAAGCCAAAATCACATTTTCACCCATGGGAAGAACATTCCAGTATTTCAGACTGAGCTTTCTAAAGAAATCACCATATACTCTGCCCCCCCCAGTATAACCAGCACCAAATTTTGTCTATGCTTTGGATACATTCCAGGAGTTGCTGAAGCATGTACCCCTGAACCCATTGTCCAGGTGAAGGAAGAAGTGAGATCTTGTGCTGTGTCCATGGACTGGTTGGTCACCAGGGAGCAATGTTTCCACTCTGATCTGTTGACATGTGTTCCCCTACTTTCCAGTCACCCTGGGGCACACAGTGTGGTGTGAAAGAGGGATTCAGCTGCCACATCTTCTACAAGGAGATGCTGAAGAGGCAGCAGCCACCCTCAGCACTATGCTAATCCAGACAGTGGCTTCAGCAGTTGCAGCAGAGATTGATGGTGGCCATAAAGAAGGAAGAAACAGAAAGGGAATAAATTTTTCAAAACCTGCAGTATAAATTGGAAGAGCAGACACAGGAGCTGAAGAGGTTGAAGTAAGAACTGGTGCAGCTGCAGAAGCAGGAGAGCTGGCAGAAGAAACAGAGAGCAACACATTCTTTATCACAGAAGGAGAAGTGCCTTAAGACACCCTAACTTGGAGAGAGCATGGGTTCAGGCAGAGAATTGCAATCCTCTCTGTGAAAAAATCTCCATTCAGGCTACCATAATCCACCTCCCATTTAAGAACCCCTACACCATCCATTTTAAAGTTGCAGACCCCCAACCAACCACTTGAGGATCAACAGCCCCAGGAAGACTGGACTGAAGAAACCTCAGAACAGGTGACACCAGCTCAGGCTAAGAGGCTAGCCCAGCCCTGTAGATGACATAAGAAGCCTCATCTGGAAGCTGAGTTCTATGGGACCATGAAAATGAGCCACACTGTAAGTTGGGGAAAGAGAAGTGGGATTTCATTGGAACTTGGGAGGCTGGAGAGGGTCTCAGCAAAGCCAGATCCATGGGAATTGAGTTTATAAAGGAATGTTAACTGACATTTTTATACAGACCATATGATTTATTTAGTGTGAAGGCACAACTTATTTATTTATTTATTTCCTTCCTTCCTTATTTATTTATTATCTATTTCATTATGTATTATTTTTAAAGATGTTCTAGAATACATAAATGTTACATCAAAAATAGAGGGGATTCTCATATACCTCACCCAACCCACTCCCACACTTTCCCCCATTAACATCTTTCATTAGTGTGGTACATTTGTTACAATTGTTGAAAACATATTGAAGTATTGCTACTAACCATGAACTATAGTTTACATTATGGCTTACACATCACACCACACAATTTTATAGGTTTTGACAAAATGTAAAATGCCTTGTATCCATCAATGCAAGGTCATGCAGAACAATTCCAGTGTCACCAAAATGACCTATGTTACACTTATTCTTCCCTCTCCCTCCCCTCAGAGCCTCTGGAGAACATTGCCTTTATATCATTATTATTCTTCAACTAGAAGAATAATAGTGTCTACTTTGGCCCATAATTTGCATTCCCCCCTTATTTTTGTTCATTCTTCAATCTTGAGAATTTTGGGATGGTGATGCACACTTTACTTCTGACTGTGTGGGGGTTTAGATTTCATGGGGAAGATGAACAGAACTATCTTGCTTGCAGTTGCAGACACTCTGTTTTTTGGGGTGGGCATTGTCCATCATCATCCTTTTGTTAACTGTCCTGGGTGAATCCGATAACTAAAGAATATGTATTGGCTGCAACTTTGGTGAGATTCAGTGCTCAAGCAGCATATGAAGGGCTTGAAGATTTAAGTCTCTGGGACACATGCTTAATGGGTGTATTGCTAATTATAGGTTCAAATAAAAGAAGCATAAGAACCATATGTAGGAAAATTATAAATGAGTCCAACTCCAATACATTGGGGAGATAGGTTATTATATATTCCAAAATAAGGCCCACTGACAAGGTACTGAATTCCTGGGGATGTCTGCACTTCCTGTAGTGTCCAGATGTTTCTAGAGCTCTGAGGAGTTCCCCTGCTTGAGACACTGTTTACAAAGATGTTCATAATTGTAACCTCTGTAATGACCTTCTGACTCAATTTGAAGCCTCTAAGTCATAGAAATTCATTTGTATTTAATATTTTCCCCTTATGGACAAGGTCTATTTCTTAATGTATCAGTTGGTTTGTTTTCTTTTATTAGGCACTGCCTATGTTTTCAAGAGACTCTTGCCTCTCTATTTGAGAACTTAGCAGCACTCTCCAGGATGGGAGTTTAATATTTTCTTGTTTATTGTGTTGTGCTCACCCACTGAGATAACACCCTATGACAAAATGAATACTTTAATATTCCATAGACCCATGCCTCAGGTGCATCCTTTCTCAAATATGCTCCCCTTCCTGATGCCTTGCACCAATTACCCTCCCTTGCCATATTTGCTAAAAATCATTTCCACCATTGTAGTTTTAACCACAGATGTACAAGTCCCAAGTTCACCTGTTTCTTCCTCCAGCCCTCCCTTAGTTCCATGGATAGTCCAACCTAACACCTCCCACCCTACTCACCCTCACATTCTAGCAGTGTCTACCCTAATCACATCCCTGCAACACTATCACCGCATCCACTGCAAAACCACCTCTTCCAGCTTATCGTATATTTTGACAGCACAGAATAGGTAAAAGCCAAAGCATTTTAATTAGTTACACTGTATTTTAAGTACCAGCTCATAAAAAATATATTGCAAGCATATCATCAGAGATATTTCAGATTGTCAATACAAATTTGATTTATATCTATCCTTCTCCAAGTACCATGCTGTTTTGAATGCCATAGCTTTGTATTAAGTTTTAAAGTTGGGAAGTGTGAGTCCTTCAACATCATTTTTTTTTCAAAGTGGTTTTGGCTATTTGGCACCCCTTACCTTCCAAATAAATTCAATGATTTGCTTTTCCATTTCTGCAAAGAAAGCTGTTGAAATTTTGACTGGGATGTCATTGATTCTGGAAATCATTTGGAGTAGAACTGACAGCTTGGCAATATTTACTCTTCCAATCCATGAGCATGGAATGCCTTTCCATTTATTTAGATCTTTTAAAATTTCTTTTAGAAAAGTACTGTAGCTTTTCATGTTTACGTCCTTTGCATCCTTGTTTAAATTTATTCCTAGATATTTGATTCTTAGTTGCAATTTTAAATGGAATTTTTTTTCTTGATTTCTCCCTCTAATTGTTCTTACTAGTGATTTTTGCTTATTGATCTTGTACCCCATCATTTTGCTAAATTCATTTATTAGCTCTGGTAGCTTTGTTTTAGATTCTTTGGGGCTGTCTATATATAGGATCAAGTCATCTGCAAATAGTGAAAATTTTGCATCTTTTCACATTTAGAAGTGTTTTATTTCTTTTCTTGCCTAATTGCTCTTATTATTGCTATTCACAACACTGAATAACAGTTGTGACAGTGGGCATCCTTATCTTGTTCCAGATCTTAGAGGGAAAGTTTCAATATCTTCCCTTTGAGAACAATGTTACTTGTGAGCTTTTCATATATGCTCTTTATCATGTTGAGAAATTTTCCTTTTATTCCTATATTTCACTATGTTTTTATCAAGAAAGAATGCTGTATTTTGTCAAGTGACTTTTCTGCATCAATTGAGATGATCATGTGATTTTTTTCCTTTGATTTGTTAATATGATATATTACATTATTTGATTTTCTTGTGTTAAACCACTCTTGCATGCCTGGAATAGAATTTACTTGTTCATCGGTATAATTCTTTGCAAGTATTTTATTGAGGATTTTTGTATCTATGCTAATTGTTTTTTGACTAGCCCACCAAATCCATTTAATTGGGAAAGAACAGTCTCTTCAACCCATGCTGCTGGGATAACAGAATATCCATAGACAAAGAAATAAGTGTGGTTCATACCATATACAAAAATTTTAACTCAAAATGGTTCAAACACCTAAATATAAGAACCAGGATGATTAACCTACTAGAAGAAAACATAGAGAAGTATGTTTAGGACACTGTGTTAGGAAATGGTTTCTTAGATTTACACCCAAATCACAAGCAACAAAAGAAATAACAGATAAATAGACTCTTATGAAAATTAAAAACTTCTTTAGTGCATCAAGTACATTATCATGAAAGTAAAAGAAAAATCTTACCCAATGAGAGAATATATTTGGAAATCATATGTCTGATGAGAGGGCAATATCCATAATATATAAAGAAATCATACAATTCAACAATAAAAAGACAAGATTCCAATTTAAAAATAGGCAAAATACTTGAATAGAAATTTCATTAAAGCAGATATATAAATGGTCCAAAAAGCACATGAAAAGATCCTCAACATCATTAGGTATTAGGGAAATGCAAATCAATACCACAATGAAATACCATTTCACACCCACTGAAACAGCAACTTTTTTTAAAAAAGGAAAATTGCAAGTGTTGTGGAGAGGATGTGGAGAAGTAAGAACACTCATTCATTGCTGGTGGGAATGTAAAGTGGTATAGTTGCTGTGGAATACAGTTTGGCATTTCCTCACAAATTTAAGCATAGAATTACCATAGGACCCTGCAATGCCACATCTATGTATAAACCAAAACCATTTGAAAGCAGGGAATCAAACAGATATTTACAAACCAATGTTCATAGTGGCATTATTCAGAATTGCCAAAAGATGGAAGCAATCCATGCCAATTAAACAATGAATGGATAAGTAAATGCATTATACACATGAAATGGATTATTATTCCGACATGAAAAAGGAAAAGAATTCTGATACATTTGACAACATGGATGTATCTTGATACATCGTGTTAAGTAAAATAAATCAGACACAAAAGGACAAATATTGTATGATCTCATTGGTATGATATAATTAGAATAAGCAAACTTGTAGAGTCAGAATCTAGAATACAGGTGACCAGAGGCCAGGGTGGGTATAGATAAGAGGGAGTTAATGCTTAAATTGTACAGTGTTTTTATTAGGGTTGATGGTAAGATTTTGGTAATGGATGGTGGTGATGTTAGCAGAACATTGTGTAATTAACAGCACTCATCTATGTATATGAATATTGGTAACAGGAGAAATTTTAAGTTATTTTTCTGTTGCTAGATTTAAAAATTTCTTAAAACATAGGACTGTATAACACAGAGAAATGTATTGTAAATGATGGAATATAGTTAATAGCACAACAATAAAAATATTCTTTTGTGAATTGTTACAAATGTACAATACAAATGCAAAGTGTTAATAATGAGTGGTATATGGAAACCATACTTTATGCATGATTTTTCTGTAAAACTCTAAGTTGTCTAATTAAAAATTCAGTTTGTGAGAGATGTGTTGGTTTATTTATTGACTTTCAAGTCTGTTCAAATAGTCTATTTGTCTATTTTTATGACAGTACCATAACTGTTTTGGTTACTGTATCTGTGCAATACAATTTAAAGTTGGGAAGTGTGAGTTCTTCAACTTTGTTCTTTTTCAAACATTTTTGGAACACCTTGAAATTTCACAAGAATTTAAGGATTGCATTTTCCAGTTCTGCAAAAATGGCTGCTGAAACTTGGTAGTATATTCACATATTGGCATATTAACTCTTCCAGTCCATTAGCATGCAACATCTTCCTACTTATTTAGGTCTTATTTAATGTCTTTCATCAATGTTGTTTTTTTCTTTTCAGTTTTCAATGTAAAACTGTTTTATATCCTTGGTTAAGCTTATTCTTATATATTTTATTCCTTTGATGATGTAAGTAGAATTGTTTCTTATTTTCCCCTTTTGAGCTTTTACACAGCTAATTTGCTGAGCTCATTTATTAGCTCTAATAATTTCCTTGTAGATTTATTTAGATTTTCTACACATATGATCATGTAATCTGTAAATATAGATAGTTTAACTTCTTCCTTTTCAATTTGCATGCCTTTCTTTCTTTCTTTTTTTTTTTTTTTTGCTTAAGTGCCCTGTCTAGTACTTACAGTATTATATTGAATAGCAGTGGAGCAAGTTGGCATCCCTGTCTTGTTTCTAATCTTAGGAGGAAAACTTTCAGTATTTCACCATTGAAAATTATGTTGTGGTAGGCCTTTCATAGATTACCTTTATTTTGTTGAGAAACTTTCCTTCCAGTTCTAGTGTTCTGAGTGTTCTAAAGAATAAATGGTGCTGGATTTTGCCAAGTAACTTTTATGCATCTATTGAGAAAATCATGGTTTTTAAAATTCCTTTTTCTATTTATGTAGTTTATTATACTGATTGGTTTACATATTTTGAAACTCCCTTGTATCCCTGGCATAAATACCACTTGGTCATGGTGTTTAATATTTTCCATATGTGATGTATTCAGTTTGGTAGTATTTTCTTAAGGATTTCCCCTCTATGTTCATAATGGGAATTGTTCTGTGATTTTCATTTCTGGTGATATCTTTATTAGGCTTTGGTATCTGTAACACTGGACTCATAAAATGAATTAAATAGTCTCCTCTTCTCTTGAATTCTTTGGAAGAGCTTAAGAAGGATTGGTGTTAATTATTTAAATGTTTAGTATATTTCACCATTGAAGCCATTCTGTCCCGAATTTTTCTTTGTGGAAGGTTTCACCATCACTTGTTACAGGTTATTTTAGTTTGCAAGCTGCTGAGTGTAATGTACCAGAAATGCGTTGGCTTTTATTATGGATTCATTAACTTATAAGCTTTTCATTCTGATGCCATGACAATGTCCAAATCAAGACTTCATCAGGCAATGCTTTTCTCTCTGAAGACTACTGCCAGGGATACTGGATTCCTTCCTCACATGGCAAGTCACATGGTGGTATCTGCTGGGGTTCCTTCTCCTCCTCTGGGCTTCCTTGCCTAGAGCGTCCTGCTTTGTGGCTTTCTCTCTCCTTTTGTATTCTGTTGACTTCAGCTTCCTTCTTCCAAGTCTTTCTTTCTCAGCTTCTGAGCATTTCTTTCTGTTTCTATCTCTGTATTCATACAATTTATAGTGGACTCCAGTAAGAGGATTAAGACCCCCTTGAATCATGCCTTACTGAAATAATCTAATCAAAAGACTTTTAAATGAAATGACCAAATCAAACATTCCACTTAGAATAAGTTCACACCCAAAGAAATGGAATTGCTCTAAGGACATAATTTTCTGTTGTCCATTTGGCATCAACTAGTTACACAGGTTTTGTGAGGCTTTTCTATTTCTTCTTGAGTCTATTTTGTTAATTGATGCATTTCTATGAAATTTTCCATTTCTTCCAGATTATCTAATTTGTTGGCAGAGAATTGTTTATAGTACTTTTTTCATTTTAAAGACAATTTATTGACATAGATCATTCATGCATGAACATACATAAACAATAAGTGTATAGTGAAATTTTGAACTTACAAAAACATGCATAACATCATACAGAGCTCCCACACATCACCCAAACACCAATAACTTGCATTGTTGTGAGACATTTGTAACAAATTATGAAAGAGCAATGTCAAAGTATTACTACTAACTATAGTTTATATCTTACATTTGGTGCATTTCCCCACAACACAGCCTTTTTTGTTGTTGTTGTTCATAAACCACATAGTTTATCTAAAGTGAACAATCAGAGGGATTTGGTAAATTCATGGAGTTGTGCATTCATCAATTCAGTCAATATTAGAGCATTTTCCTTACTCCAAAGAAAACAAAACAACCCCCCCCAAAAAAACCCCAATATAATACCCATACATTAGTGCAACTAATGACAACTCCTATGATGTGCTTTCACCTTTTAAATTTATTTCCAAACATTTATAAACAAATTTTTTACCAACTCTGCACAAATTAAACCTCATCTTTCCATTCTATAACACATTGTTTTCTCTGATGACTTATAGTTTAGCTTTTAACTCCATGAGTTTCCTCATTATATTTAGTTCATAATAGCAAAGTCATACACTATTTGCCCTTTTGTGCCTGTCTTACTTCTCTCAACATATGTCCATCAGTTTCATCTACCTTGTCTTATGTGTCATTTCATTTCTTCTTACAATAGATGCATAATAGTCCATTGTATGTACATAAAAGAGTTTGTTTATCCATTCTTTATTTGATGGATACCTGGATTGTTTCCCTCTTTTGGCAATTGTGAATAATGTCACTATGAACTTTGGTGCACAGATGTCTGTTTGTGTCACTGTTCTCAGTTTTCCTGGGTATATACCTAATAGTGGTATTGCAAGGTCACATGGTAGGTCTATATCTAACTTCCTTAGGAACTGCCAAACAGACTCCCACAGTAGCTGTACCATTCCACATTCCGCCCAGCAGTGAATAAGCATCATATCTCTCTACATGTTCTCCAACACTTGTAGTTTTCTGTTTCATTAATAGTGATCATTCTAGTATGTATGAAAAGATGTCTCATTGTGGCTTTGATTTGCATTTGCCAGTGATGTTGACCATTTTTCATGTGATTTTTTTCCATTTTTAGTTCTTTAAAAAAAGTCTCCTCTTTTCTTTTGCACAATTTTTATTTGAATCATTTGTCTTTTGATAGTTGAGTTGTAGGATCTCTTCATATATCCTGGATTTTAGACCCTTGTCAGGTGTGTGAGTTACAAATATTTTCTCCCATTGAGTAGACTGCATTTTACCTTCTTCCCAAAGTTCTTTGAAATGCAGAACTATTTAATTTTGAGGAGGTTCCATTTATCCATATTTTTCTTTTTTGCTTTTGTTTTGGGTGTATGGTTTAAGAGATCTTCACCTACTACAAGGTCTTGTAAAAGTTTCTCAACATTATCTTCTAGGATTTTTATGGTCCTGGGTTTTATGTTTAGATCATTTATCAACTTTGAGTTGATTCTTGTATAGGGTGTGAGATAGGGGTTCTCTTTTATCTTTTTGGTTATGGATACCCAGTTCTCCCAGCACCATTTATTTTCTTTCCCAGAAAAGAAGACATGGTAGGCCTATAAAAAACCAGTTGATAATAGAAGTGAGGGTCTGTTTCTGGACTCTCAATTTGAATGCATTGACCAATATGTCTATATTCATGCAATTGCCATGCTGTTTTGACCACTGTGACCTCTGTGACCCAGCACAGTAGTTATGGGCTTCCACCACAAAACCAAAGCTTCACTAACCCACTTCCTACCACAAGGAACCCCAATCCCCATAATCCCTATACTAATTATTATCGAAACCATTAGCCTATTTATTCAACCAATGGCCCTAGCCATTCGACTAACCGCTAACATCACAGTGGGCCACCTGCTTATTCACCTAATTGGCAGTGCCACCCTTGCACTAATGTCCATCAGCCCCACAACAGCCTCAATCACATTCATCATCCTTATTCTGCTCACAATCCTGGAATTTGCCGTAGCACTTATTCAAGCTTACGTCTTCACACCCCTAGTGAGCCTATACCTACATGATAACACCTAATGACCCACCAAACACATGCCTACCACATGGTTAACCCAAGCCCCTGACCACTCACAGGAGCACTATCAGCCCTACTATATGATTCCACTTCAACTCTATGACTCTGCTAGCACTAGGCCTAATCACCAACTTCTTAACAATATATCAGTGATGATGAGATGTAATCGGAGAGGGCACATTTCAAGGCCACCACACAACCATCATACAAAAAGGATTACAATATGTCATGATCCTATTCATCGTATCAGAAATTTTCTTCTTCGCAGGCTTCTTCTGAGCCTTTTACCACTCTAGCCTTGCCCCAACACCAGAACTAGGAGGATGCTGACCACCAACAGGATTCACCCACTAAACCCACTCAAAGTCCCACTCTTAAACACTTCAGTCCTTCTGGCTTCAGATGTGTCTATCACGTAAGCCCATCACAGCCTAATAGAAGGACACTGAAAACACATACTCCAAGCCCTATTTATTACTGCACTTATAATGCACTTCAAACCCAGGAAGTGAGAGTCCTCCAAATTTGCTCTTCTTTATGAGAGTGTTTTGGGCTATTTGTAACATTTTTCCTTTCAGATAAGTTTGGTAATTGACTTTTCTATTTTTGTAAAGTAGGCTGTTGGGATTTTGATTGGCATTGCTTTGAAGCTATTGATCAGTTTGAATAGGATTGACATCTTCACTGTGATTAGTCTTCCACTCCAAGAACTTGGAATGTCCTTCCAATTGTTTAGGTTCTTTTTTATTTCTTTTAGCACTGTTTTGTAGCTTTCTGAATACAGATCCTTTACATTCCTGGTTAAATCAATTCTTATATATTTGAGAATATTTGTTGCTATTGTAAATGGAAATTTTATTGATTTCCTCCTCAGCTGGCTCATTATTTGTACAAATGCTACTGATTTTTGAGTGTTGATCTTGTATTCTGCCACTTTTCTGAACTCATTTATTACCTCAATCAGCTTTGTGGTAGATATTTCAGGAATTTCTTAATATAAGATCATGACATCTGTGAATAGTGAGAGTTTTATTTCCTCTTTCCCAATTTGAATGTACTTTATTACATTTTCTTGCTGAATTGCTCTAACTAGAACTTCTAGCACAATGTTGAATAACACTGGTAACAATGAGCATCCTTGTCTTGTTCCTGATCTTAGAGGGCAAACTATCAAGCTCTCCTCATTGAGTACTATATTGGTTGTGGGATTTACATATATGCCCTTTAATATGTTGAGAAACTTTCTTTCTAGAGTTATCTTTTGAAGTGTTTTTTGCATTTAATGTCTGTGCTAGGGAAGCAGATGTAGCTCAAGAGGTTGACTGCTTGCTTGCAATGTATAAGGTCCTGGGGTCAATCCCCAATGTCCCTTAAAAAGTTAAAGAAAATAAAGTCTGTGTTGTCTGATACCAATATAGCCACTCCTGCTCTCTTTGGGTTACTATATGTATGAAATATCTTTTCCAACCTATGACTTTCACTCTATTTGTATCCCTGTGGCTAAGGTGAATCTCCTACAGACAGCATATGGATGACTCATGTTTTCTTATACATTCTGTCAGCTTATGTCTTTTTAAAGATTTATTTTATTTATTTATTTCTCCCCCCTCATTGTTTGAGCTCTCTGACTGCTCTCTGTGCCTGTCTGTTGTGTGCTCTCTGTGTATGCTAATGTTGTTTTTTTTGGAGGGACTGGAAACTGAACCTGGGGCTTCCCATGTGGCATGGAGGCACACAATTGCTTGAGCCACCTCCACTCCCTGCTTATTGTGTCTCTTATTGTGTTTCTTCATTGTGTCCTTTGCTGCATCATCTCTTTGCATCATCTTGTTGCATCAGCTCACCTTACCAGCCCATTGTGTCAGCTTGCTGTCTTGCTTGTCTTCTTTTGCAAACACCAGGAACAGAACCCTAGACTCTTCATGGGGTAGGTGGGCACCCAACTGCTTGAGCCACATCCACTTCCCAGCCTATGTCTTTTGATTGAGGAGTTTAATCCATTATCATTCAATGTTATTACTATAAAGGCATTACTTCATCTATTTTATTCTTTGGCTTTCATATGTCATATCTTATTTTTGTCCACCTTTTAACCTTTTTGCTTACCATTTCTAGTAGTCCACACTTCTACACTCTCCTCCAAGTGTCTCTCTCTTGTGTTTCCTTTTCTAGCTGCAAAACTCCCTTTAGTGTTTCCTGCAGAGCAGAATACTTGTTTATGAACTCCCTTAGTGTGTGTCTATCTGTGAATATTTTAAACTCATTGTTTTGTCATATAAGGAATACTTGGATGGAAGTTTTTCTCTTTCTGTACCATAATTATATCATACCATTGCCTTCTTGCCTACATGGTTTCTGGAGAGAAATTTGCACTGTCTTATTGGATGTCCCTTTTGTGTGATGTTTTCTCTCCCCTTACTGCTTTCAGAATTTTCTCTTTATGTTTGACATTTGGCATTCTGCATTTTATTTGTCTTGTGATAGATCTATTTGGACTTATTCTAATTGGAGTACACTGTGCTTCCTGGACACATATATTCACATCTTTCATTAGAATTGGGAAATTTTTGGCCATTATTTCCTCAAATATACTTTCCACCCCTTTTTTCCTTCTCATTCCTTCTGGAACTCCCATAATATGTGTGTTGTTGCAGTTCATGTTATCATTCAAGTTCCTGAGCCCTTGCTCAATTTTTTCCAATCTTTTCTCTCTCTGTTTTTCTTTCTCTTCTATTTCAGTTGTTCTTTCCTCTACATCACTAGCTCTTTCTTCAATGATTTCAAATCACTCCTGTTTCCTCTATTGTATTTTTAATCTCACCCATTGACTCTTTCATTCCCAAAAGCTCTGTTATTTTTTGATCCAAGATTTTAATTTTTTCTTTTTGCTCTGTCAGAGTCTTCTTAATGTCTTTTATTTATTTAGCCATGTTGTCCTTCAACTCCATGATTTAATTTAAGAAATTTATATGAGCCTCATTTATTAGCTGTTTCAAGTCCTGTGCCTCATCTGGAGATTTGATGTGTTCCTTTGCCTGAGACATATCTTTATTAATCTTTGCATGGCTTGTAAATTTTTCCTGATGTCTAGGCTTCTGATTATGATGCTGAGTATACTCTGATGTTCAGTTTGTCTCTTGCCTGTGGATTGACTGTTAAGTGGCTGTATGCTATGATTGTTATTTGACTCTTGGCTTAACTTGTTCTACATATTTAGGATTGTCCCTGTTTAACTGCTTAAACAAGGGCTAAGGATCTAATAATGGGGTGCAGGCCAGTTTCCAAGGGACTTAGAGAGAGTGGCAATAAAAGCATCTGCTTGCTTCATTTATTCATTGTTTTTCTTCTTCATGCACATTTCTAATTTGGCCAGCAAATGGTGCTCTTTAGCAGACATCTCAGTTCAGACCCAAGATGCAAGTGGGGAGTGCAATCAATATAAATCTTTAGATGGGTGGATGGTGCTCACTGTTGGCCAAGCTCACTGCCGGCCAAGCCTCATAAGTGAAATTTGTCAGAGGCTGTTCTCCACCTTTGTCTGGCTACACACTCCCTCCCTCTGCCTCGTCAGCAATCAATCTGGGGCAGTAAGGAGGGTGATTGAGAAGGCAAATTATCTTTACCTCTCTGTGGATCTCAGGACAAACAACGTCATGGATCCACCCAGCCTGGAAGTGTGCAACACCTCTAATGCAGTAGACCAAGTTTGCTGGCTAATATCTGGATTTGCTGTAGGTGGTGTCTCTCCTTCTCTCCATTCTTGGGGAAGATGACCCTTGCAACCCCCTCAGTCCACAGCCACTGCAGGTCACAGATGCTGCAGCCCACAGACTGCTATTTGCTCAGGGCTTGCTATTGCTTTTGCAGGTCTACTCACAGAATTTTTCAGCCAGCTGACACTTCTTTCCTTCACCTGTGTCTCTTCTGGTTGGTGTTCCACTTTCTCCTGGTGTTCTGAGCCCCAGAGCAGCCCACCAGACAGTATCTGTCTCTCCTCTAGCTCTTTTATTTCTGGGAGAAAACCCATCCCTCCACTTCTCTAAACCTCCATTTTCATGGTAGTCTTATAGTATTCTCTTATAAACATTTTTATTTCTGCAAGGTTATTAGTGACATCAACATTTTCCATTCTGATTATAGTTATTTGCTTCTTTTCTATTTTTTCTTTGTCAGCCCAGCTAAAGAATTGTTTATTTTCTTCAAAGAACCAATTTTCCATTTATTTGTTCCCTCAATTCTTTTCTACTCTCTATTTTATTTATCGCCATGCTCATCTTAATAATTTCCTTCCTTCTGCTGAGTTTGGATTTAATTTGCTTTTATTTTCCTAGTTCCTCAGGAAGAAAAGTTAAGTTATTTTTTTTAGTTCCTCCTTCTAATTTAGTACAGATGTCAAATCTCTATATTTCCCTCTGATCACTGCTTTCATTACATCTCATAGGCTTTGGTATGCTGAGTTCCTTTTTATTTAGCTCTAAGTATTTTCTAATTCCCCTTGTAATTTATTCCTCATCTCAATGGTACCTTAAGATTATTCTGTTTAATTTCCACATATTTGTGTGTTTTCCAGTTTTCCTTCTGTTATCACTTTCTCGCTTCATTTCATTTCACTCAGAGTGAATACTTTGTGTGATTTAAAGTTTAATAAATTTATTGAGACTTTTCTTGTATCCCAACCTATGATCTATCCTGGAGAATGGTCTAGGTGCATTTGAAAAGAATATTATTTCTACTGTTGTTGGAAGAAATTTCCCATATATTATCTTACATATAGTTGAATTACAGTGGTGTTTGTTTTTTCTATTTCCTTGTCAATCTTCTGTATAGACATCCTATCCAGTATTTAAAATTGTGTAATGGAATCTCCAAATGTTGTTACAAAATTATTTCTCCATTCAATTCTGGTAATATTTGCTTCATAAATTTTGGGGCCTTTTCATTAAGTATATACATGTTTATAATTGTTAAATCTTCTTGTTATATTCACCCATTTTTAAATTATGTAATGTAATTCCTATGGTAACCATAAAGAGAATATTTAAAAATCTATACAAAAGGAATTGAGTAGTGATTCATAATGGCTCGATATTAAAGGTCATATAACCCAAAAAGAAGACAATAATGGAGAAAAGGAGAGACAAAAAGAGTATAAGACATATAAAACAATTAACAAAATGATGGAAGTAAGTCTTGCCTTGTCTTAATTACCTTAAATGCAAATAGATTCAATTCTGTTTTAACGTACCAGGCTTCTATGACAAATACCACACAATGAGTTGGCTTAAACAATGTGAATTTTTTGTTTCTAGTTCTCCCTAAAATTCTTCCCACATTGCTCTTCTTTTTTATAATGCTTTTGGCTATTCAGGTGCACTTACCATTCCAAATTAACTTGGTAATTGCCTTCTCTAATTCTGTAAAGTAAGCTGTTGTGATTTTGATTGGTATTGCATTGAATCTATAAATCAGTTTGGGTAAGACGGACATCTTCACGATATTTATTCTTCCAATCCATGAACACAGAATGTCTTTCCATTAGTTTAGGTATTTTAAAATTTCTTTTAGCATTGTTTTGTAGTTTTCTGCATATAAGTCCTATATTTCTTTGTTTAATTAATTCCTAGGTATTTGAGTCTTTTTGCTATTGAAACTGGAATATTCCCTGATTTCCTCCTCAGATTCTTCAATACTCATGAACACAAACATTACTGATTTGCATGTTGATTTTGCATTCTACAACTTTATTAGCTCAAGTAGCTTTGTCATGGATGCTTCAGTATCTAACAATGTGAGTGGCATGTTGAAGTCTCCAATGATTATTGTAAAACTAATGTGAGTGGGGTGTTGAAGTCTCCAATGATTATTGTAAAACTGTCTATTTCTCCCTTCAGTTTTGCCAGTTTGTATCATGTATTTAGGGGAACCCTGGTTAGGTGCATACATATTAATGACTGTTATATCTTCCTTGTGGATTATTGTCCTTTTTATTAATATATAATGGCCTTTTGTATCTCTTATAACTTTTTTTTTGCATTTAAAGTCTGTTTTGTCTCATATTAGTTTAGCTACCCCTGTCCTTTTCTGGTTAATATTCATGTGGAGTATCTTTTTCCAACCTTACACTTTCAGTTGGTTTGTGTCCCTGGGTCTCAGGTGAGTTTCTTGTAAGCAGCATATGGATGGCTCTTGTTTTTTTAATCCATTCTAACAGGCTGTATCTTTTGATTGGGGAGCTTAATCCATTCACATTCAATGATATTACTGTAAATGCACTATTTAATTCCTCCATTTAATTCTTTCATTTTCATATGCCATCATATTTTTGTGTCTTTTTACTCTTATGATTATCCTTTCTGTTATTCTTTCTTCTATACTCTCCCACAAGCTTGTATCTCCCATCTTCTTCTTTCAGGTTCAAAGTCTTCCTTTAATATTCCCTGCAAAGTTAGAATCTTTTTTTGCAAACTCTCTTAGTTTCTGTTTGGTTGTGAATATTTTATACTCACCTTCATATTTGAAGGACAGTTTTGCTGGATAAAGAATTCTTGGCTGACAGTTTTCTCTTTCAGTATCCTAAATGTAGCATACCACTGTCTTCTTGACTCCATGGTTTCTGAAGAGAAACCTGCACTAAGTCTTACCGGATATCCCTTCTACATGATGGTTTGCTTCTCCCTTGCTGCTCTGAGAATTTTCTCTTTTTCTTTGACATTTGACATTCTGAGTAGCATGAGTCTTGGAGTAGGTCTATTTGGATTTATTCTGATTAGGTTATGGTGTGCTTCTTGGACATGTAAGTTCATTTCTTTGGTGAAGTTGGGAAATTTTCAGCTATTATTTCCTCAAATACTCTTTCTGCCCTTTCTCTTTTCTTCTCCTCCTGGTACTCCCATGACTTGTATGTTGTTGCATTTTGTGTTGTCATTCAACTCTCTGAGCCCCTGCTCAATTTTTGCCATTCTTTTCTTTTTCTGTTCATTTCTTTCTTCAGTTTTATCTGTTCTGTCTTTGGTATTACTTATTCTTTCTTCTACCATTTTGATACTGCTGTTGTAAGCCTCAAATGTGTTTTTAATCTCACCTAATGTGTCTTTCATTTCAATGAGCTCTGTTACTTTTCTGTTCAGGATTTCAAATTTTCTTTGCATTCACTCAATGTCTTCTTGATATCATTTATCTCTTTAACTGTATTGGATTTCAAATCATTAATTTGATTTTGGAACTTTGTGCACATCTTGCTGCTTAGTTCTCTCAAATTCTGCATCTCTTCTAGGGTTTTGATACATTCCTTTTCTTGGGACATGTCTTCTATTTTCTTAGTATGGCTCATAATTTTTTGCTGATACCTTGGTATATGATTAGGATGTAGTTTCCTCAGATGTTCAATTTCTTTCTCTTTTGTAGGGAATTAGTGGCAGGAGTTACCATTGCTCTTTGACTTTTGGCTCAACCTGGTTTGTTAGGATTGTCCTGCTGGTTGCTCAAAACTGGGCCCTGGACCCAATAATTGGTTGTAGATTCATTTCCTAGGGCCTTGGGCCAGGAGGCTATAGGAGCCAGAAAATGCCTCTCATACTTATTTTTAATTTTCTTGTGTGCACTTCCTTGTTCTGCCAGGAGATGGTGCTCTTTGGCAGTTCTCGGGTCAATGCCTGGTTGGAGTGTATTTGTTGTGATAGAGACCGGATCAATGTGATAGATCTTCCTGTCTGGAGGTTAGGAGCCTTGTAATTCAAACTTTCTCTGAGACAGTTCTCCAGCTTTCTCTGGCAGCACCCTCCCTTTTCCCAGAAAGGAAATATTTCCACTCCCCTCTGAGTCTGCAACAAACAGTCCCTGTTAGTAGAGGAGGAGATTGGGAGGGTTGTATATCTTTAGCCCCTTGCAGGCTCCAAGGTAAACAATGGCACAGCTGCACCTGTCCTGGAAGGGATCTTGGTACACACCAAACCAAATTTCTGAGTCAAAATCTGAGTCAGCATTAGGCTACGTCCCTCTGTCTCCCCATTCCTGGTGTGGTAGATCCCCAGAAACCCCTTTTTCTGTAGTCACAGGCCCAGCAGCCTGAGAATTCTAAAATGTCTTTAGTGGGGAAGATGATGCTGGCTGCAGCAGCTGCTGGTTTCAACTCAAGGTTCTGTCATCACAATTTCCCTCCTTTGTTCCTCACTCCTCTGGGTGGTGTCCAGTCTTCACCTGCTTCCTAAACCCTAGAAGTTCTTTTTCAGGGCTGTTTCAGCCTGTCCTCTAGCTATTTTTCTCTTTGTCATATTTAAAATTCACTCTACTGAAATTAAAATAATTGCATTTCATTACTTTTTTATCATGCATTTTAGGTAACTAATTATTCCATTTTCATTGTTTTCTTATATAGCCCTCTGTGTTTTCAGCCTAGTTTCTGTAGCAAGATTATAATGTAATGTATGTGAAACCTACCAAACACAATAGGGTACACATAAAGTGTCTGTAGGAAAGCACATAGTACTGTCTAGTTTGATATTAACCATACTTGTTAGATCTTCTTTGTAAAGAAAAAATGTAAACATGTAATGCTTCACTCAATCTATTATCTTTATCACCATGAGAATTAGAGACCCCAGGATTATTATGTTTCTGATGTTAACAAGAGAAAAACACTAGAGAAACTCCTCAGTCCATTCCCATAGAGCTTAACTTAATGATTAACTTTCTCTGTTGAAAACCTGTATAAAAGTTGTAAGAAAACCTCTAAACAAGGAGGCCAATTTGAAATTTGTTAAATCTCCTGTCCTCCAATAACTAACAAAGCCACTTTTCCTTCCTATCCTAGTTTAGTTTGTCTATTATGCTATGCCAAGCACCAATCCCACAGATCCTTCTGATCACTGCCAACTCCAGCTAATATTTTTCAAGAAAGTGATTCTTTAAAAAAAAAAAAAGTCTTTATGTTGGAAAAGAATTCTGAGCTAGGCCTGTCCAAAAGCATAGAGTCATTCCAGTAAATAAAACATACAATCTGGTCTT